>CM077175.1:602657-645157 GCA_039654105.1 Coreius guichenoti | reverse complement strand
CAACCAGACCTCCCTAGACCAGAACTCAACCAGACCTCTCTAGACCAGAACTCAACCAGACCACTCTAGAACAGAACTCAACCGGACCTCTGTAGACCAGAACTCAATCAGACCTCTGTAGACCAGAACTCAACCAGACCTCTGTAGACCAGAACTCAACCGGACCTCTGTAGACCAGAACTCAACCGGATCTCTCTAGACCAGAACTCAACCAGACCTCTCTAGACCAGAACTCAACCAGACCTCTGTAGACCAGAACTCAACCAGACCTCTCTAGACCAGAACTCAACCGGACCTCTGTAGACCAGAACTCAACCAGACCTCTCTAGACCAGAACTCAACCAGACCTCTCTAGACCAGAACTCAACCAGACCTCTCTAGACCAGAACTCAACCAGACCTCTGTAGACCAGAACTCAACCAGACCTCTCTAGACCAGAACTCAACCAGACCTCCCTAGACCAGAACTCAACCAGACCTCTCTAGACCAGAACTCAACAGACCAGAACTCAACCAGACCACTCTAGAACAGAACTCAACCGGACCTCTGTAGACCAGAACTCAATCAGACCTCTGTAGACCAGAACTCAACCAGACCT
Source organism: Coreius guichenoti (assembly GCA_039654105.1). NCBI lineage: Eukaryota > Metazoa > Chordata > Actinopteri > Cypriniformes > Gobionidae > Coreius > Coreius guichenoti. Next base: position 644,559 of record CM077175.1, on the reverse strand, counting down.
CTGTAGACCAGAACTCAACCGGACCTCTGTAGACCAGAACTCAACCAGACCTCTCTAGACCAGAACTCAACCAGACCTCTCTTGACCAGAACTCAACCAGACTTCTGTAGACCAGAACTCAACCAGACCTCTCTAGACCAGAACTCAACCAGACCTCTGTAGACCAGAACTCAACCGGACCTCTGTAGACCAGAACTCAACCAGACCTCTGTAGACCAGAACTCAACCAGACCTCTGTAGACCAGAACTCAACCAGACCTCTCTAGACCAGAACTCAACCAGACCTCTCTAGACCAGAACTCAACCGGACCTCTGTAGACCAGAACTCAACCGGACCTCTGTAGACCAGAACTCAACCGGACCTCTGTAGACCAGAACTCAACCAGACCTCTCTAGACCAGAACTCAACCAGTCCTCTGTAGACCAGAACTCAACCAGACCTCTGTAGACCAGAACTCAACCAGACCTCTGTAGACAAGAACTCAACAAGACCTCTCTAGACCAGAACTCAACCAAACCTCTCTAGACCAGAACTCAACCAGACCTCTCTAGACCAGAACTCAACCAGACCTCCCTAGACCAGAACTCAACCAGACCTCTCTAGACCAGAACTCAACAGACCAGAACTCAACCAGACCACTCTAGAACAGAACTCAACCAGACCTCTGTAGACCAGAACTCAACCAGACCCCAACCAGACCTCTCTAGACCAGAACTCAACCAGACCTCTCTAGACCAGAACTCAACCAGACCTCTCTTGACCAGAACTCAACCAGACTTCTGTAGACCACAACTCAACCAGACCTCTCTAGACCAGAACTCAACCAGACCTCTGTAGACCAGAACTCAACCAGACCTCTCTAGACCAGAACTCAACCAGACCTCTCTAGACCAGAACTCAACCAGACCTCTCTAGACCAGAACTCAACACACCAGAACTCAACCAGACCACTCTAGAACAGAACTCAACCAGACCTCTGTAAACCAGAACTCAACCAGACCTCTCTAGACCAGAACTCAACCAGACCACTCTAGAACAGAACTCAACCAGACCTCTGTAGACCAGACCTCAACCAGACCTCAACCAGACCTCAACCAGACCTCAACCAGATCTCTGTAGACCAGAACTCAACCAGACCTCTCTAGACCAGAACTCATTCAGACCTCTCTAGACCAGACCTCTGTAGACCAGAACTCAACCAGACCACTCTAGAACAGAACTCAACCAGACCTCTGTAGACCAGAACTCAACCAGACCTCTCTAGACCAGAGCTCAACCGGACCACTCTAGAACAGAACTCAACCAGACCTCTGTAGACCAGACCTCAACCAGACCTCAACCAGACCTCTCTAGACCAGAACTCAACCAGACCTCTCTAGACCTGAACTCAACCAGACCTCTGTAGACCAGAACTCAACCAGACCTCTGTAGACCAGAACTCAACCAGACCTCTCTAGACCAGAACTCAACCAGACCTCTCTAGACCTGAACTCAACCAGACCTCTGTAGACCAGAACTCAACCAGACCTCTGTAGACCAGAACTCAACCAGACCTCTCTAGACCAGAACTCAACCAGACCTCTGTAGACCAGAACTCAACCAGACCTCTCTAGACCAGAACTCAACCAGACCTCTGTAGACCAGAACTCAACCAGACCTCTCTAGACCAGAACTCAGCCAGACCTCTGTAGACCAGAACTCAACCAGTCCTCTGTAGACCAGAACTTAATCAGACGATTGTGTCACGTTTTGATCTTAAAATCATTTCCAGACTTTATATTTGTGTTACATTTACAGACACGGTTATCCCAAGCGACTAGGCTTTACATTTTTTCAATGCATGCACACTCCAAAAAACAATAACCTAATAATGGTAACATTTCAATGAACTCGTTTTATTCAACTTTTATTAGCATGACTGAATCAACCTAAATGTTTTAATTTATACCAACAAAATACATTTATATTGGTTAAATCGGGTAAAAATAGCTCTTTACAGTAACAATTGGAGGTCGTCACTTTTTTCACTGCATGCATTCACGGAAGAAACAACAGGAAGAAGTTCAGTGTTAAATAACAATTATTCTAACCTGGACGTTAATATTAATGAGGAGTGAGCAGGTGTGTCCAAACGTCATCTCATCTGCAGTCAGATCAGGACTTTTGTCATGTTATTGTGGAAAACCGCAGATCTCCAGGTTGTCTGGAGTTTAACTGCAGCTTTTAATAATAGATTTTCCTTCCGATTTCCACCTGACCTTTAATCCGGCTCCATCCGCGTTGTCTATGCGACTCTGAATTATTAATCTGATTATGTTGATACGCCCCATTAAAATGCAGTGTAATGGCCTGATAAAGAGCCGTTCTCGCAGTGACCCTCCTCCATCTCAAAAATCATTCATATAAGATGAGGAAATGTCTAGATTTAAGCACTATCTGCACTGCTATATAAAATATATAATATATATAAGCAGCCAGTGCAGGGGTCTCCAGATCACATGACCTGAGCCGGTGCTGCTGGATACATTTTTTCATAAAATGTTTAGATTTGCACTGGAAAAAGAAACACTGAGGAAGATCATTTTTTTGAAATGTAAAATTTCCTACTAGCAATTAAAAGATAGAAATAATGATGTTGATGTTGATGTTGATGTTGTTGTGAAGCATCTGTTTGCTCAGTACTGTATTATAAATGTAAATAAGACTGTTTAAAGCAGTGCTTCTCAACTTTGCATTATTTAAATGAACATCGTCTTAATTAAGACGCTACAAAACACTAAAAAATAAAGATCTGTAACATGATATTTTTGAGTTGATTTGTTTTTATTACAACCATCTTGGAGTCAAAAAGGTTGAGAAGCGCTGGACTAAAGTAATTCGTTCTGTTTCTCAGTGTCGATCTGCTCTTCTGTCGTTTGCATGAAAATACAGGCTTTATTTCATACACACGTGTTCAATAATCCCAAACTCCGGATTCACCAGGTTTCCCTCCTGAGCGTTGATCACTCCGTAGACGTTTTAATTGAATCTCCTTCAATATACCTTAATCAAATGAGCGAGTGTGATTGAATCTCTGGCATCTATTTGGTTTAATTTGCTGAATTAGATTAGAAAGGAAAGCATGAGGAGACGTGCTGATTGCTCGTTCGGACGCTGCGTCATCTGGTCATTCACTGCTCACATGTTTGCATATTCGTCTAATTACATCCTGAAAAATGCAGTGAGGTGAATTAATGTTGGTTTGATTGCTAATTTGCTCTGATGTGCGTGTGTCTTCACATATGATATTGTCCTTATTAATGCGCATATGAATGTTCACAGAGAGGCAGAGCAGATCAAAAGTTTATAATTATGATTTTTTAAAAATGTAAAATATTATTCTAATGTAAAACAGCTGTTTTACAATGAAATAATATTTCACTGTTTTTACTGTATTTTTGATCAGCCTTGGCGAGCAGAAGATACTTCTTTCAAAATTTTGATATAAAGTCAGAATTGTGAGATATAAAGTCAGAATTGAGATATAAAGTCAGAATTGAGATATAAAGTCAGAGTTGTGTGATATAAAGTCAGAGTTGTGTGATATAAAGTCAGAATTGTGTGATATAAAGTCAGAATTGAGAGATATAAAGTCAGAATTGTGTGATAAAAAGTCAGAATTGTGTGATATAAAGTCAGAATTGAGATATAAAGTCAGAATTGAGAGATATAAAGTCAGAATTGAGAGATATAAAGTCAGAATTGAGAGATATAAAGTCAGAATTGTGAGATATAAAGTCAGAATTGAGAGATATAAAGTCAGAATTGTGTGATATAAAGTCAGAATTGTGTGATATAAAGTCAGAATTGAGATATAAAGTCAGAATTGAGAGATATAAAGTCAGAATTGAGAGATATAAAGTCAGAATTGAGAGATATAAAGTCAGAATTGTGAGATATAAAGTCAGAATTGAGAGATATAAAGTCAGAATTGTGTGATATAAAGTCAGAATTGTGTGATATAAAGTCAGAATTGAGAGATATAAAGTCAGAATTGAGAGATATAAAGTCAGAATTGTGTGATATAAAGTCAGAATTGAGATATAAAGTCAGAATTGCGAGATATAAAGTCAGAATTGTGAGATATAAAGTCAGAATTGAGATATAAAGTCAGAATTGAGATATAAAGTCAGAATTGCGAGATATAAAGTCAGAGTTGTGTGATATAAAGTCAGAATTGTGTGATATAAAGTCAGAATTGAGAGATATAAAGTCAGAGTTGTGTGATATAAAGTCAGAATTGTGTGATATAAAGTCAGAATTGAGATATAAAGTCAGAATTGAGAGATATAAAGTCAGAATTGAGAGATATAAAGTCAGAATTGAGAGATATAAAGTCAGAATTGTGAGATATAAAGTCAGAATTGAGAGATATAAAGTCAGAATTGTGTGATATAAAGTCAGAATTGTGTGATATAAAGTCAGAATTGAGATATAAAGTCAGAATTGAGAGATATAAAGTCAGAATTGTGTGATATAAAGTCAGAATTGAGAGATATAAAGTCAGAATTGTGAGATATAAAGTCAGAATTGAGAGATATAAAGTCAGAATTGTGTGATATAAAGTCAGAATTGTGTGATATAAAGTCAGAATTGAGATATAAAGTCAGAATTGAGAGATATAAAGTCAGAATTGAGAGATATAAAGTCAGAATTGAGATATAAAGTCAGAATTGAGAGATATAAAGTCAGAATTGAGAGATATAAAGTCAGAATTGTGTGATATAAAGTCAGAATTGAGATATAAAGTCAGAATTGCGAGATATAAAGTCAGAGTTGTGTGATATAAAGTCAGAATTGTGTGATATAAAGTCAGAATTGAGAGATATAAAGTCAGAGTTGTGTGATATAAAGTCAGAATTGTGTGATATAAAGTCAGAATTGAGATATAAAGTCAGAATTGAGAGATATAAAGTCAGAATTGAGAGATATAAAGTCAGAATTGAGAGATATAAAGTCAGAATTGTGAGATATAAAGTCAGAATTGAGAGATATAAAGTCAGAATTGTGTGATATAAAGTCAGAATTGTGTGATATAAAGTCAGAATTGAGATATAAAGTCAGAATTGAGAGATATAAAGTCAGAATTGTGTGATATAAAGTCAGAATTGAGAGATATAAAGTCAGAATTGTGAGATATAAAGTCAGAATTGAGAGATATAAAGTCAGAATTGTGTGATATAAAGTCAGAATTGTGTGATATAAAGTCAGAATTGAGATATAAAGTCAGAATTGAGAGATATAAAGTCAGAATTGAGAGATATAAAGTCAGAATTGAGAGATATAAAGTCAGAATTGTGAGATATAAAGTCAGAATTGAGAGATATAAAGTCAGAATTGTGTGATATAAAGTCAGAATTGTGTGATATAAAGTCAGAATTGAGAGATATAAAGTCAGAATTGAGAGATATAAAGTCAGAATTGTGTGATATAAAGTCAGAATTGAGATATAAAGTCAGAATTGCGAGATATAAAGTCAGAATTGTGAGATATAAAGTCAGAATTGAGATATAAAGTCAGAATTGTGAGATATAAAGTCAGAATTGTGTGATATAAAGTCAGAATTGTGAGATATAAAGTCAGAATTGAGATATAAAGTCAGAATTGCAAGATATAAAGTCAGAATTGAGATATAAAGTCAGAATTGTGAGATATAAAGTCAGAATTGAGATATAAAGTCAGAATTGTGAGATATAAAGTCAGAATTGTGTGATATAAAGTCAGAATTGTGAGATATAAAGTCAGAATTGAGATATAAAGTCAGAATTGTGAGATATAAAGTCAGAATTGTGTGATATAAAGTCAGAATTGTGAGATATAAAGTCAGAATTGAGATATAAAGTCAGAATTGAGAGATATAAAGTCAGAATTGAGAGATATAAAGTCAGAATTGTGAGATATAAAGTCAGAATTGAGAGATATAAAGTCAGAATTGTGTGATATAAAGTCAGAATTGTGTGATATAAAGTCAGAATTGAGAGATATAAAGTCAGAATTGAGAGATATAAAGTCAGAATTGTGTGATATAAAGTCAGAATTGAGAGATATAAAGTCAGAATTGAGAGATATAAAGTCAGAATTGTGTGATATAAAGTCAGAATTGTGAGATATAAAGTCAGAATTGAGATATAAAGTCAGAATTGTGAGATATAAAGTCAGAATTGTGTGATATAAAGTCAGAATTGTGAGATATAAAGTCAGAATTGAGATATAAAGTCAGAATTGAGAGATATAAAGTCAGAATTGAGAGATATAAAGTCAGAATTGTGAGATATAAAGTCAGAATTGAGAGATATAAAGTCAGAATTGTGTGATATAAAGTCAGAATTGTGTGATATAAAGTCAGAATTGAGAGATATAAAGTCAGAATTGAGAGATATAAAGTCAGAATTGTGTGATATAAAGTCAGAATTGAGATATAAAGTCAGAATTGCGAGATATAAAGTCAGAATTGTGAGATATAAAGTCAGAATTGAGATATAAAGTCAGAATTGTGAGATATAAAGTCAGAATTGTGTGATATAAAGTCAGAATTGTGAGATATAAAGTCAGAATTGAGATATAAAGTCAGAATTGCAAGATATAAAGTCAGAATTGAGATATAAAGTCAGAATTGTGAGATATAAAGTCAGAATTGAGATATAAAGTCAGAATTGTGAGATATAAAGTCAGAATTGTGTGATATAAAGTCAGAATTGTGAGATATAAAGTCAGAATTGAGATATAAAGTCAGAATTGCGAGATATAAAGTCAGAATTGCGAGATATAAAGTCAGAATTGAGATATAAAGTCAGAATTGTGAGATATAAAGTCAGAATTGTGTGATATAAAGTCAGAATTGTGAGATATAAAGTCAGAATTGAGATATAAAGTCAGAATTGTGAGATATAAAGTCAGAATTGAGATATAAAGTCAGAATTGCGAGATATAAAGTCAGAATTGTGAGATATAAAGTCAGAATTGAGATATAAAGTCAAAATTGCGAGATATAAAGTCAGAATTGTGAGATATAAAGTCATAATTGCGAGATATAAAGTCAGAATTGTGAGATATAAAGTCATAATTGTGAGATATAAAGTCATAATTTTGTGATATAAAGTCAGAATTGCGAGATATAAAGTCAGAATTGCGTGATATAAAGTCAGAATTGCGAGATATAAAGTCAGAATTGCGAGATATGAAGTCAGAATTGTGTGATATAAAGTCAGAATTGCGAGATATAAAGTCAGAATTGCGAGATATAAAGTCAGAATTGCGAGATATAAAGTCAGAATTGTGAGATATAAAGTCAGAATTGAGATATAAAGTCAGAATTGTGAGATATAAAGTCAGAATTGAGATATAAAGTCAGAATTGTGAGATATAAAGTCAGAATTGAGATATAAAGTCAGAATTGCGAGATATAAAGTCAGAATTGTGAGATATAAAGTCAGAATTGAGATATAAAGTCAGAATTGCGAGATATAAATCCAGAATTGAGATATAAAGTCAGAATTGCGAGATATAAAGTCAGAATTGAGATATAAAGTCAGAATTGTGAGATATAAATCCAGAATTGAGATATAAAGTCAGAATTGAGATATAAAGTCAGAATTGCGAGATATAAAGTCAGAATTGAGATATAAAGTCAGAATTGCGAGATATAAATCCAGAATTGAGATATAAAGTCAGAATTGAGATATAAAGTCAGAATTGCGAGATATAAAGTCAGAATTGAGATATAAAGTCAGAATTGCGAGATATAAATCCAGAATTGAGATATAAAGTCAGAATTGTGAGATATAAAGTCAGAATTGAGATATAAAGTCAGAATTGTGAGATATAAAGTCAGAATTGAGATATAAAGTCAGAATTGTGAGATATAAAGTCAGAATTGAGATATAAAGTCAGAATTGTGAGATATAAATCCAGAATTGAGATATAAAGTCAGAATTGCGAGATATAAAGTCAGAATTGAGATATAAAGTCAGAATTGTGAGATATAAAGTCAGAATTGAGATATAAAGTCAGAATTGTGAGATATAAAGTCAGAATTGTGTGATATAAAGTCAGAATTGAGAGATATAAAGTCAGAGTTGTGTGATATAAAGTCAGAATTGTGTGATATAAAGTCAGAATTGAGATATAAAGTCAGAATTGAGAGATATAAAGTCAGAATTGAGAGATATAAAGTCAGAATTGAGAGATATAAAGTCAGAATTGTGAGATATAAAGTCAGAATTGAGAGATATAAAGTCAGAATTGTGTGATATAAAGTCAGAATTGTGTGATATAAAGTCAGAATTGAGATATAAAGTCAGAATTGAGAGATATAAAGTCAGAATTGTGTGATATAAAGTCAGAATTGAGAGATATAAAGTCAGAATTGTGAGATATAAAGTCAGAATTGAGAGATATAAAGTCAGAATTGTGTGATATAAAGTCAGAATTGTGTGATATAAAGTCAGAATTGAGATATAAAGTCAGAATTGAGAGATATAAAGTCAGAATTGAGAGATATAAAGTCAGAATTGAGAGATATAAAGTCAGAATTGTGAGATATAAAGTCAGAATTGAGAGATATAAAGTCAGAATTGTGTGATATAAAGTCAGAATTGTGTGATATAAAGTCAGAATTGAGAGATATAAAGTCAGAATTGAGAGATATAAAGTCAGAATTGTGTGATATAAAGTCAGAATTGAGATATAAAGTCAGAATTGCGAGATATAAAGTCAGAATTGTGAGATATAAAGTCAGAATTGAGATATAAAGTCAGAATTGTGAGATATAAAGTCAGAATTGTGTGATATAAAGTCAGAATTGTGAGATATAAAGTCAGAATTGAGATATAAAGTCAGAATTGCAAGATATAAAGTCAGAATTGAGATATAAAGTCAGAATTGTGAGATATAAAGTCAGAATTGAGATATAAAGTCAGAATTGTGAGATATAAAGTCAGAATTGTGTGATATAAAGTCAGAATTGTGAGATATAAAGTCAGAATTGAGATATAAAGTCAGAATTGTGAGATATAAAGTCAGAATTGTGTGATATAAAGTCAGAATTGTGAGATATAAAGTCAGAATTGAGATATAAAGTCAGAATTGAGAGATATAAAGTCAGAATTGAGAGATATAAAGTCAGAATTGTGAGATATAAAGTCAGAATTGAGAGATATAAAGTCAGAATTGTGTGATATAAAGTCAGAATTGTGTGATATAAAGTCAGAATTGAGAGATATAAAGTCAGAATTGAGAGATATAAAGTCAGAATTGTGTGATATAAAGTCAGAATTGAGAGATATAAAGTCAGAATTGAGAGATATAAAGTCAGAATTGTGTGATATAAAGTCAGAATTGTGAGATATAAAGTCAGAATTGAGATATAAAGTCAGAATTGTGAGATATAAAGTCAGAATTGTGTGATATAAAGTCAGAATTGTGAGATATAAAGTCAGAATTGAGAGATATAAAGTCAGAATTGAGAGATATAAAGTCAGAATTGTGAGATATAAAGTCAGAATTGAGAGATATAAAGTCAGAATTGTGTGATATAAAGTCAGAATTGTGTGATATAAAGTCAGAATTGAGAGATATAAAGTCAGAATTGAGAGATATAAAGTCAGAATTGTGTGATATAAAGTCAGAATTGAGATATAAAGTCAGAATTGCGAGATATAAAGTCAGAATTGTGAGATATAAAGTCAGAATTGAGATATAAAGTCAGAATTGTGAGATATAAAGTCAGAATTGTGTGATATAAAGTCAGAATTGTGAGATATAAAGTCAGAATTGAGATATAAAGTCAGAATTGCAAGATATAAAGTCAGAATTGAGATATAAAGTCAGAATTGTGAGATATAAAGTCAGAATTGAGATATAAAGTCAGAATTGTGAGATATAAAGTCAGAATTGTGTGATATAAAGTCAGAATTGTGAGATATAAAGTCAGAATTGAGATATAAAGTCAGAATTGCGAGATATAAAGTCAGAATTGCGAGATATAAAGTCAGAATTGAGATATAAAGTCAGAATTGTGAGATATAAAGTCAGAATTGTGTGATATAAAGTCAGAATTGTGAGATATAAAGTCAGAATTGAGATATAAAGTCAGAATTGTGAGATATAAAGTCAGAATTGAGATATAAAGTCAGAATTGCGAGATATAAAGTCAGAATTGTGAGATATAAAGTCAGAATTGAGATATAAAGTCAAAATTGCGAGATATAAAGTCAGAATTGTGAGATATAAAGTCATAATTGCGAGATATAAAGTCAGAATTGTGAGATATAAAGTCATAATTGTGAGATATAAAGTCATAATTTTGTGATATAAAGTCAGAATTGCGAGATATAAAGTCAGAATTGCGTGATATAAAGTCAGAATTGCGAGATATAAAGTCAGAATTGCGAGATATGAAGTCAGAATTGTGTGATATAAAGTCAGAATTGCGAGATATAAAGTCAGAATTGCGAGATATAAAGTCAGAATTGCGAGATATAAAGTCAGAATTGTGAGATATAAAGTCAGAATTGAGATATAAAGTCAGAATTGTGAGATATAAAGTCAGAATTGAGATATAAAGTCAGAATTGTGAGATATAAAGTCAGAATTGAGATATAAAGTCAGAATTGCGAGATATAAAGTCAGAATTGTGAGATATAAAGTCAGAATTGAGATATAAAGTCAGAATTGCGAGATATAAATCCAGAATTGAGATATAAAGTCAGAATTGCGAGATATAAAGTCAGAATTGAGATATAAAGTCAGAATTGTGAGATATAAATCCAGAATTGAGATATAAAGTCAGAATTGAGATATAAAGTCAGAATTGCGAGATATAAAGTCAGAATTGAGATATAAAGTCAGAATTGCGAGATATAAATCCAGAATTGAGATATAAAGTCAGAATTGAGATATAAAGTCAGAATTGCGAGATATAAAGTCAGAATTGAGATATAAAGTCAGAATTGCGAGATATAAATCCAGAATTGAGATATAAAGTCAGAATTGTGAGATATAAAGTCAGAATTGAGATATAAAGTCAGAATTGTGAGATATAAAGTCAGAATTGAGATATAAAGTCAGAATTGTGAGATATAAAGTCAGAATTGAGATATAAAGTCAGAATTGTGAGATATAAATCCAGAATTGAGATATAAAGTCAGAATTGCGAGATATAAAGTCAGAATTGAGATATAAAGTCAGAATTGTGAGATATAAAGTCAGAATTGAGATATAAAGTCAGAATTGTGAGATATAAAGTCAGAATTGAGATATAAAGTCAGAATTGTGAGATATAAAGTCAGAATTGTGAGATATAAAGTCATAATTGTGAGATATAAAGTCAGAATTGAGATATAAAGTCAGAATTGCGAGATATAAAGTCAGAATTGTGAGATATAAAGTTAGAATTGTGAGATATAAAGTCAGAATTGTGTGATATAAAGTCATAATTGTGAGATATAAAGTCAGAATTGAGATATAAAGTCAGAATTGCGAGATATAAAGTCGAGATTATAAAGTCAGAATTGCGAGATATAAAGTCAGAATTGCGAGATATAAAGTCAGAATTGCGAGATATAAAGTCAGAATTGAGATATAAAGTCAGAATTGCGAGATATAAAGTCAGAATTGTGAGATATAAAGTCAGAATTGTGTGATATAAAGTCAGAATTGTGTGATATAAAGTCAGAATTGTGAGATATAAAGTCAGAATTGAGATATAAAGTCAGAATTGTGAGATATAAAGTCAGAATTGAGATATAAAGTCAGAATTGCGAGATATAAAGTCAGAATTGAGATATAAAGTCAGAATTGAGATATAAAGTCAGAATTGCGAGATATAAAGTCAGAATTGAGATATAAAGTCAGAATTGTGAGATATAAAGTCAGAATTGCGAGATATAAAGTCAGAATTGAGATATAAAGTCAGAATTGTGAGATATAAAGTCAGAATTGTGTGATATAAAGTCAGAATTGTGAGATATAAAGTCAGAATTGAGATATAAAGTCAGAATTGTGAGATATAAAGTCAGAATTGAGATATAAAGTCAGAATTGCGAGATATAAAGTCAGAATTGCGAGATATAAAGTCAGAATTGCGAGATATAAAGTCAGAATTGTGAGATATAAAGTCAGAATTGAGATATAAAGTCAGAATTGTGAGATATAAAGTCAGAATTGTGTGATATAAAGTCAGAATTGTGAGATATAAAGTCAGAATTGAGATATAAAGTCAGAATTGCAAGATATAAAGTCAGAATTGAGATATAAAGTCAGAATTGTGAGATATAAAGTCAGAATTGAGATATAAAGTCAGAATTGTGAGATATAAAGTCAGAATTGTGTGATATAAAGTCAGAATTGTGAGATATAAAGTCAGAATTGAGATATAAAGTCAGAATTGCGAGATATAAAGTCAGAATTGCGAGATATAAAGTCAGAATTGAGATATAAAGTCAGAATTGTGAGATATAAAGTCAGAATTGTGTGATATAAAGTCAGAATTGTGAGATATAAAGTCAGAATTGAGATATAAAGTCAGAATTGTGAGATATAAAGTCAGAATTGAGATATAAAGTCAGAATTGCGAGATATAAAGTCAGAATTGTGAGATATAAAGTCAGAATTGAGATATAAAGTCAAAATTGCGAGATATAAAGTCAGAATTGCGAGATATAAAGTCAGAATTGCGAGATATAAAGTCAGAATTGTGAGATATAAAGTCATAATTGTGAGATATAAAGTCATAATTTTGTGATATAAAGTCAGAATTGCGAGATATAAAGTCAGAATTGCGTGATATAAAGTCAGAATTGCGAGATATAAAGTCAGAATTGCGAGATATGAAGTCAGAATTGTGTGATATGAAGTCAGAATTGCGAGATATAAAGTCAGAATTGTGAGATATAAAGTCAGAATTGCGAGATATAAAGTCAGAATTGTGAGATATAAAGTCAGAATTGAGATATAAAGTCAGAATTGTGAGATATAAAGTCAGAATTGAGATATAAAGTCAGAATTGTGAGATATAAAGTCAGAATTGAGATATAAAGTCAGAATTGCGAGATATAAAGTCAGAATTGTGAGATATAAAGTCAGAATTGAGATATAAAGTCAGAATTGCGAGATATAAATCCAGAATTGAGATATAAAGTCAGAATTGCGAGATATAAAGTCAGAATTGAGATATAAAGTCAGAATTGTGAGATATAAATCCAGAATTGAGATATAAAGTCAGAATTGAGATATAAAGTCAGAATTGCGAGATATAAAGTCAGAATTGAGATATAAAGTCAGAATTGCGAGATATAAATCCAGAATTGAGATATAAAGTCAGAATTGAGATATAAAGTCAGAATTGCGAGATATAAAGTCAGAATTGAGATATAAAGTCAGAATTGCGAGATATAAATCCAGAATTGAGATATAAAGTCAGAATTGTGAGATTATAAAGTCAGAATTGAGATATAAAGTCAGAATTGCGAGATATAAAGTCAGAATTGAGATATAAAGTCAGAATTGTGTGATATAAAGTCAGAATTGTGAGATATAAAGTCAGAATTGAGATATAAAGTCAGAATTGTGAGATATAAAGTCAGAATTGAGATATAAAGTCAGAATTGCGAGATATAAAGTCAGAATTGTGAGATATAAAGTCAGAATTGAGATATAAAGTCAGAATTGCGAGATATAAAGTCAGAATTGCGAGATATAAAGTCAGAATTGAGATATGAAGTCAGAATTTTGTGATATGAAGTCAGAATTGCGAGATATGAAGTCAGAATTGCGTGATATGAAGTCATAATTGCGAGATATAAAGTCAGAATTGTGTGATATAAAGTCAGAATTGCGAGATATAAAGTCAGAATTGCGAGATATAAAGTCAGAATTGCGAGATATAAAGTCAGAATTGCGAGATATAAAGTCAGAATTGCGAGATATAAAGTCAGAATTGCGAGATATAAAGTCAGAATTGCGAGATATAAAGTCAGAATTGCGAGATATAAAGTCAGAATTGCGAGATATAAAGTCAGAATTGCGAGATATAAAGTCAGAATTGTGTGATATAAAGTCAGAATTGTGAGATATAAAGTCAGAATTGCGAGATATAAAGTCAGAATTGAGATATAAAGTCAGAATTGAGAGATATAAAGTCAGAATTGTGTGATATAAAGTCAGAATTGAGATATAAAGTCAGAATTGCGAGATATAAAGTCAGAATTGTGAGATATAAAGTCAGAATTGAGATATAAAGTCAGAATTGTGAGATATAAAGTCAGAATTGTGTGATATAAAGTCAGAATTGTGAGATATAAAGTCAGAATTGAGATATAAAGTCAGAATTGCAAGATATAAAGTCAGAATTGAGATATAAAGTCAGAATTGTGAGATATAAAGTCAGAATTGAGATATAAAGTCAGAATTGTGAGATATAAAGTCAGAATTGTGTGATATAAAGTCAGAATTGTGAGATATAAAGTCAGAATTGAGATATAAAGTCAGAATTGTGAGATATAAAGTCAGAATTGTGTGATATAAAGTCAGAATTGTGAGATATAAAGTCAGAATTGAGATATAAAGTCAGAATTGAGAGATATAAAGTCAGAATTGAGAGATATAAAGTCAGAATTGTGAGATATAAAGTCAGAATTGAGAGATATAAAGTCAGAATTGTGTGATATAAAGTCAGAATTGTGTGATATAAAGTCAGAATTGAGAGATATAAAGTCAGAATTGAGAGATATAAAGTCAGAATTGTGTGATATAAAGTCAGAATTGAGAGATATAAAGTCAGAATTGAGAGATATAAAGTCAGAATTGTGTGATATAAAGTCAGAATTGTGAGATATAAAGTCAGAATTGAGATATAAAGTCAGAATTGTGAGATATAAAGTCAGAATTGTGTGATATAAAGTCAGAATTGTGAGATATAAAGTCAGAATTGAGATATAAAGTCAGAATTGAGAGATATAAAGTCAGAATTGAGAGATATAAAGTCAGAATTGTGAGATATAAAGTCAGAATTGAGAGATATAAAGTCAGAATTGTGTGATATAAAGTCAGAATTGTGTGATATAAAGTCAGAATTGAGAGATATAAAGTCAGAATTGAGAGATATAAAGTCAGAATTGTGTGATATAAAGTCAGAATTGAGATATAAAGTCAGAATTGCGAGATATAAAGTCAGAATTGTGAGATATAAAGTCAGAATTGAGATATAAAGTCAGAATTGTGAGATATAAAGTCAGAATTGTGTGATATAAAGTCAGAATTGTGAGATATAAAGTCAGAATTGAGATATAAAGTCAGAATTGCAAGATATAAAGTCAGAATTGAGATATAAAGTCAGAATTGTGAGATATAAAGTCAGAATTGAGATATAAAGTCAGAATTGTGAGATATAAAGTCAGAATTGTGTGATATAAAGTCAGAATTGTGAGATATAAAGTCAGAATTGAGATATAAAGTCAGAATTGCGAGATATAAAGTCAGAATTGCGAGATATAAAGTCAGAATTGAGATATAAAGTCAGAATTGTGAGATATAAAGTCAGAATTGTGTGATATAAAGTCAGA
This sequence comes from Coreius guichenoti, assembly GCA_039654105.1. Taxonomy (NCBI): domain Eukaryota; kingdom Metazoa; phylum Chordata; class Actinopteri; order Cypriniformes; family Gobionidae; genus Coreius; species Coreius guichenoti. Next base: position 628,959 of record CM077175.1, on the reverse strand, counting down.
ATTGTGAGATATAAAGTCAGAATTGAGATATAAAGTCAGAATTGTGAGATATAAAGTCAGAATTGAGATATAAAGTCAGAATTGCGAGATATAAAGTCAGAATTGTGAGATATAAAGTCAGAATTGAGATATAAAGTCAAAATTGCGAGATATAAAGTCAGAATTGTGAGATATAAAGTCATAATTGCGAGATATAAAGTCAGAATTGTGAGATATAAAGTCATAATTGTGAGATATAAAGTCATAATTTTGTGATATAAAGTCAGAATTGCGAGATATAAAGTCAGAATTGCGTGATATAAAGTCAGAATTGCGAGATATAAAGTCAGAATTGCGAGATATGAAGTCAGAATTGTGTGATATAAAGTCAGAATTGCGAGATATAAAGTCAGAATTGCGAGATATAAAGTCAGAATTGCGAGATATAAAGTCAGAATTGTGAGATATAAAGTCAGAATTGAGATATAAAGTCAGAATTGTGAGATATAAAGTCAGAATTGAGATATAAAGTCAGAATTGTGAGATATAAAGTCAGAATTGAGATATAAAGTCAGAATTGCGAGATATAAAGTCAGAATTGTGAGATATAAAGTCAGAATTGAGATATAAAGTCAGAATTGCGAGATATAAATCCAGAATTGAGATATAAAGTCAGAATTGCGAGATATAAAGTCAGAATTGAGATATAAAGTCAGAATTGTGAGATATAAATCCAGAATTGAGATATAAAGTCAGAATTGAGATATAAAGTCAGAATTGCGAGATATAAAGTCAGAATTGAGATATAAAGTCAGAATTGCGAGATATAAATCCAGAATTGAGATATAAAGTCAGAATTGAGATATAAAGTCAGAATTGCGAGATATAAAGTCAGAATTGAGATATAAAGTCAGAATTGCGAGATATAAATCCAGAATTGAGATATAAAGTCAGAATTGTGAGATATAAAGTCAGAATTGAGATATAAAGTCAGAATTGTGAGATATAAAGTCAGAATTGAGATATAAAGTCAGAATTGTGAGATATAAAGTCAGAATTGAGATATAAAGTCAGAATTGTGAGATATAAATCCAGAATTGAGATATAAAGTCAGAATTGCGAGATATAAAGTCAGAATTGAGATATAAAGTCAGAATTGTGAGATATAAAGTCAGAATTGAGATATAAAGTCAGAATTGTGAGATATAAAGTCAGAATTGAGATATAAAGTCAGAATTGTGAGATATAAAGTCAGAATTGTGAGATATAAAGTCATAATTGTGAGATATAAAGTCAGAATTGAGATATAAAGTCAGAATTGCGAGATATAAAGTCAGAATTGTGAGATATAAAGTTAGAATTGTGAGATATAAAGTCAGAATTGTGTGATATAAAGTCATAATTGTGAGATATAAAGTCAGAATTGAGATATAAAGTCAGAATTGCGAGATATAAAGTCGAGATTATAAAGTCAGAATTGCGAGATATAAAGTCAGAATTGCGAGATATAAAGTCAGAATTGCGAGATATAAAGTCAGAATTGCGAGATATAAAGTCAGAATTGAGATATAAAGTCAGAATTGCGAGATATAAAGTCAGAATTGTGAGATATAAAGTCAGAATTGTGTGATATAAAGTCAGAATTGTGTGATATAAAGTCAGAATTGTGAGATATAAAGTCAGAATTGAGATATAAAGTCAGAATTGTGAGATATAAAGTCAGAATTGAGATATAAAGTCAGAATTGCGAGATATAAAGTCAGAATTGAGATATAAAGTCAGAATTGAGATATAAAGTCAGAATTGCGAGATATAAAGTCAGAATTGAGATATAAAGTCAGAATTGTGAGATATAAAGTCAGAATTGCGAGATATAAAGTCAGAATTGAGATATAAAGTCAGAATTGTGAGATATAAAGTCAGAATTGTGTGATATAAAGTCAGAATTGTGAGATATAAAGTCAGAATTGAGATATAAAGTCAGAATTGTGAGATATAAAGTCAGAATTGAGATATAAAGTCAGAATTGCGAGATATAAAGTCAGAATTGCGAGATATAAAGTCAGAATTGCGAGATATAAAGTCAGAATTGTGAGATATAAAGTCAGAATTGAGATATAAAGTCAGAATTGTGAGATATAAAGTCAGAATTGTGTGATATAAAGTCAGAATTGTGAGATATAAAGTCAGAATTGAGATATAAAGTCAGAATTGCAAGATATAAAGTCAGAATTGAGATATAAAGTCAGAATTGTGAGATATAAAGTCAGAATTGAGATATAAAGTCAGAATTGTGAGATATAAAGTCAGAATTGTGTGATATAAAGTCAGAATTGTGAGATATAAAGTCAGAATTGAGATATAAAGTCAGAATTGCGAGATATAAAGTCAGAATTGCGAGATATAAAGTCAGAATTGAGATATAAAGTCAGAATTGTGAGATATAAAGTCAGAATTGTGTGATATAAAGTCAGAATTGTGAGATATAAAGTCAGAATTGAGATATAAAGTCAGAATTGTGAGATATAAAGTCAGAATTGAGATATAAAGTCAGAATTGCGAGATATAAAGTCAGAATTGTGAGATATAAAGTCAGAATTGAGATATAAAGTCAAAATTGCGAGATATAAAGTCAGAATTGCGAGATATAAAGTCAGAATTGCGAGATATAAAGTCAGAATTGTGAGATATAAAGTCATAATTGTGAGATATAAAGTCATAATTTTGTGATATAAAGTCAGAATTGCGAGATATAAAGTCAGAATTGCGTGATATAAAGTCAGAATTGCGAGATATAAAGTCAGAATTGCGAGATATGAAGTCAGAATTGTGTGATATGAAGTCAGAATTGCGAGATATAAAGTCAGAATTGTGAGATATAAAGTCAGAATTGCGAGATATAAAGTCAGAATTGTGAGATATAAAGTCAGAATTGAGATATAAAGTCAGAATTGTGAGATATAAAGTCAGAATTGAGATATAAAGTCAGAATTGTGAGATATAAAGTCAGAATTGAGATATAAAGTCAGAATTGCGAGATATAAAGTCAGAATTGTGAGATATAAAGTCAGAATTGAGATATAAAGTCAGAATTGCGAGATATAAATCCAGAATTGAGATATAAAGTCAGAATTGCGAGATATAAAGTCAGAATTGAGATATAAAGTCAGAATTGTGAGATATAAATCCAGAATTGAGATATAAAGTCAGAATTGAGATATAAAGTCAGAATTGCGAGATATAAAGTCAGAATTGAGATATAAAGTCAGAATTGCGAGATATAAATCCAGAATTGAGATATAAAGTCAGAATTGAGATATAAAGTCAGAATTGCGAGATATAAAGTCAGAATTGAGATATAAAGTCAGAATTGCGAGATATAAATCCAGAATTGAGATATAAAGTCAGAATTGTGAGATATAAAGTCAGAATTGAGATATAAAGTCAGAATTGTGAGATATAAAGTCAGAATTGAGATATAAAGTCAGAATTGTGAGATATAAAGTCAGAATTGAGATATAAAGTCAGAATTGTGAGATATAAATCCAGAATTGAGATATAAAGTCAGAATTGCGAGATATAAAGTCAGAATTGAGATATAAAGTCAGAATTGTGAGATATAAAGTCAGAATTGAGATATAAAGTCAGAATTGTGAGATATAAAGTCAGAATTGAGATATAAAGTCAGAATTGTGAGATATAAAGTCAGAATTGTGAGATATAAAGTCATAATTGTGAGATATAAAGTCAGAATTGAGATATAAAGTCAGAATTGCGAGATATAAAGTCAGAATTGTGAGATATAAAGTTAGAATTGTGAGATATAAAGTCAGAATTGTGTGATATAAAGTCATAATTGTGAGATATAAAGTCAGAATTGAGATATAAAGTCAGAATTGCGAGATATAAAGTCGAGATTATAAAGTCAGAATTGCGAGATATAAAGTCAGAATTGCGAGATATAAAGTCAGAATTGCGAGATATAAAGTCAGAATTGCGAGATATAAAGTCAGAATTGAGATATAAAGTCAGAATTGCGAGATATAAAGTCAGAATTGTGAGATATAAAGTCAGAATTGTGTGATATAAAGTCAGAATTGTGTGATATAAAGTCAGAATTGTGAGATATAAAGTCAGAATTGAGATATAAAGTCAGAATTGTGAGATATAAAGTCAGAATTGAGATATAAAGTCAGAATTGCGAGATATAAAGTCAGAATTGAGATATAAAGTCAGAATTGAGATATAAAGTCAGAATTGCGAGATATAAAGTCAGAATTGAGATATAAAGTCAGAATTGTGAGATATAAAGTCAGAATTGCGAGATATAAAGTCAGAATTGAGATATAAAGTCAGAATTGTGAGATATAAAGTCAGAATTGTGTGATATAAAGTCAGAATTGTGAGATATAAAGTCAGAATTGAGATATAAAGTCAGAATTGTGAGATATAAAGTCAGAATTGAGATATAAAGTCAGAATTGCGAGATATAAAGTCAGAATTGTGAGATATAAAGTCAGAATTGAGATATAAAGTCAGAATTGCGAGATATAAAGTCAGAATTGCGAGATATAAAGTCAGAATTGAGATATGAAGTCAGAATTTTGTGATATGAAGTCAGAATTGCGAGATATGAAGTCAGAATTGCGTGATATAAAGTCATAATTGCGAGATATAAAGTCAGAATTGTGTGATATAAAGTCAGAATTGCGAGATATAAAGTCAGAATTGCGAGATATAAAGTCAGAATTGCGAGATATAAAGTCAGAATTGCGAGATATAAAGTCAGAATTGCGAGATATAAAGTCAGAATTGCGAGATATAAAGTCAGAATTGCGAGATATAAAGTCAGAATTGCGAGATATAAAGTCAGAATTGCGAGATATAAAGTCAGAATTGTGAGATATAAAGTCAGAATTGTGAGATATAAAGTCAGAATTGCGAGATATAAAGTCAGAATTGAGATATAAAGTCAGAATTGCGAGATATAAAGTCAGAATTGTGAGATATAAAGTCAGAATTGTGTGATATAAAGTCAGAATTGTGAGATATAAAGTCAGAATTGTGAGATATAAAGTCAGAATTGAGATATAAAGTCAGAATTGCGAGATATAAAGTCAGAATTGAGATATAAAGTCAGAATTGCGAGATATAAAGTCAGAATTGTGAGATATAAAGTCAGAATTGTGTGATATAAAGTCAGAATTGTGAGATATAAAGTCAGAATTGAGATATAAAGTCAGAATTGTGAGATATAAAGTCAGAATTGAGATATAAAGTCAGAATTGCGAGATATAAAGTCAGAATTGAGATATAAAGTCAGAATTGAGATATAAAGTCAGAATTGCGAGATATAAAGTCAGAATTGAGATATAAAGTCAGAATTGCGAGATATAAAGTCAGAATTGAGATATAAAGTCAGAATTGTGAGATATAAAGTCAGAATTGCGAGATATAAAGTCAGAATTGTGAGATATAAAGTCAGAATTGAGATATAAAGTCAGAATTGTGAGATATAAAGTCAGAATTGAGATATAAAGTCAGAATTGCGAGATATAAAGTCAGAATTGTGAGATATAAAGTCAGAATTGTGAGATATAAAGTCAGAATTGCGAGATATAAAGTCATAATTGCGAGATATAAAGTCATAATTGCGAGATATAAAGTCATAATTGAGATATGAAGTCAGAATTTTGTGATATAAAGTCAGAATTGTGAGATATAAAGTCAGAATTGTGTGATATAAAGTCAGAATTGCGAGATATAAAGTCAGAATTGCGAGATATAAAGTCAGAATTGCGATATATAAAGTCAGAATTGCGAGATATAAAGTCAGAATTGAGATATAAAGTCAGAATTGTGAGATATAAAGTCAGAATTGAGATATAAAGTCAGAATTGTGAGATATAAAGTCAGAATTAAGATATAAAGTCAGAATTGAGATATAAAGTCAGAATTGCGAGATATAAAGTCAGAATTGTGAGATATAAAGTCAGAATTGAGATATAAAGTCAGAATTGCGAGATATAAAGTCAGAATTGTGAGATATAAAGTCAGAATTGAGATATAAAGTCAGAATTGTGAGATATAAAGTCAGAATTGAGATATAAAGTCAGAATTGTGAGATATAAAGTCAGAATTGAGATATAAAGTCAGAATTGTGAGATATAAAGTCAGAATTGTGAGATATAAAGTCAGAATTGAGATATAAAGTCAGAATTGTGAGATACAAAGTCAGAATTGTGAGATATAAAGTCAGAATTGTGAGATATAAAGTCAGAATTGTGAGATATAAAGTCAATTGTGAGATATAAAGTCAATTGTGAGATATAAAGTCAGAATTGTGAGATATAAAGTCAGAATTGTGAGATACAAAGTCAGAATTGTGAGATACAAAGTCAGAATTGTGAGATATAAAGTCAGAATTGTGAGATATAAAGTCAATTGTGAGATATAAAGTCAGAATTGTGAGATATAAAGTCAGAATTTTGTGATATAAAGTCAGAATTGCGAGATATAAAGTAAGAATTGCGTGATATAAAGTCAGAATTGCGAGATATAAAGTCAGAATTGAGATATAAAGTCAGAATTGCGAAATATAAATCCAGAATTGAGATATAAAGTCAGAATTGCGAGATATAAAGTCAGAATTGAGATATAAAGTCAGAATTGTGAGATATAAAGTCAATTGTGAGATATAAAGTCAGAATTGTGAGATATAAAGTCAATTGCGAGATATAAAGTCAGAATTGTGAGATATAAAGTCAGAATTGTGAGATATAAAGTCAGAATTGAGATATAAAGTCAGAATTGTGAGATATAAAGTCAGAATTGAGATATAAAGTCAGAATTGCGAGATATAAAGTCAGAATTGCGAGATATAAAGTCAGAATTGAGATATAAAGTCAGAATTGTGAGATATAAAGTCAGAATTGTTTGATATAAAGTCAGAATTGTGAGATATAAAGTCAGAATTGAGATATAAAGTCAGAATTGTGAGATATAAAGTCAGAATTGAGATATAAAGTCAGAATTGCGAGATATAAAGTCAGAATTGTGAGATATAAAGTCAGAATTGAGATATAAAGTCAGAATTGCGGGATATAAAGTCAGAATTGCGAGATATAAAGTCAGAATTGTGAGATATAAAGTCAGAATTGTGAGATATAAAGTCATAATTGAGATATAAAGTCAGAATTTTGTGATATAAAGTCAGAATTGCGAGATATAAAGTCAGAATTGCGTGATATAAAGTCAGAATTGCGAGATATAAAGTCAGAATTGCGAGATATAAAGTCAGAATTGAGATATAAAGTCAGAATTGTGAGATATAAAGTCAGAATTGAGATATAAAGTCAGAATTGAGAGATATAAAGTCAGAATTGCGAGATATAAAGTCAGAATTGAGATATAAAGTCAGAATTGTGAGATATAAAGTCAGAATTGTGTGATATAAAGTCAGAATTGTGAGATATAAAGTCAGAATTGAGATATAAAGTCAGAATTGCGAGATATAAAGTCAGAATTGAGATATAAAGTCAGAATTGCGAGATATAAAGTCAGAATTGAGATATAAAGTCAGAATTGCGAGATATAAAGTCAGAATTGTGAGATATAAAGTCAGAATTGCGAGATATAAAGTCAGAATTGAGATATAAAGTCAGAATTGTGAGATATAAAGTCAGAATTGTGAGATATAAAGTCAGAATTGTGAGATATAAAGTCGGAATTGTGAGATATAAAGTCAGAATTGTGAGATATAAAGTCAGAATTGTGAGATATAAAGTCAGAATTGTGAGATATGAAGTCAGAATTGCGAGATATAAAGTCAGAATTGTGAGATATAAAGTCAGAATTGCGAGATATAAAGTCAGAATTGCGAGATATAAAGTCGCGATTGCCTTTTTTATTTTTTTTATTCTGTGGCGGAAACAAGCTTCCATATGATAGTAGTGATTGATCCATCCAGACAAAAACAAACACATGTATATGGTCAGTGGTGGTGTGGAGATGTGTGTGTTCAGCCGGACGTTCAGCACACCCGCATGCAAGGAATCGCTCGCTCACACGTATGCCACCATGTCTGCTTGTGTTCATTTTCTATATCGTTTTCAAACATTAATATTTTTTACTTTTTCTTTCCTTCCATCTTCATCCCCCTCCACTGCTTAAACCCCTCCACCACCCCACTGGGCAGGAGAACCTATCAGTCCTACACTTACTACCTGTAAGTAAAACATCTTTGTACACTGTTAGTGTCATGCTGTGCTCGCTCTGTCCGCTCAACCCTGCATGACTGACCCGTGCGCTCGCGTCCAGACGGGCAGCTTAAGATCCTCACACGCGGCCTGAGCCATGCATTGCCATTTTAAACTGTTTGTGATATTGTAAAAAAGGCAGAATTTTGATGTGATTTTTCCATCGTTTGCTGTGAAATGCCTGTCTGTGAATGCTCAAATTTTGGGGATTTATTGTTATTTATTACAGATGTGATTGATATAACTAGCCAGAGCTCATTCTGCTACTAGATAACTGGAAAAATGACTTTCCTGAGGATAATTCTCCTTGTCTTGCCCAGAACAGGGATGGGAAAACATACTTTTCCCAAACCTGGAATTACCCTTCATCTCATAAATCATCATCATCGTCGTCTCTCCATGAGCATTAATCCCAATCATGTCACGCTTCCGTCGCTTGGCTCCAGTTTTCCTGCATGTTTGGTGTTTGTTGCATGCAAATGAAGTCCATCATCCTAATGTTTTGAGTTTTCCGAACACGTGTTTAATGGACGCTTTGTTTGTTTATCATGCTGAGCGTTTGCATATTTTTAGAGGTGGGAATCAGAACCGGTTCCTAAAATACTGGAACCAGTTGAAAATACTCTGTGTGTCCGTTTAATCTGCTCTGCTGTGGGAAATAAACAGTTACGGATTGAATGCAGCCGTGAACCGCAATTATTATTATTATTTATATACTATTATAGTCTTTATGATAACTTAAAGCCTTTATATATAGTGCATTATAAAAGTATTTTTAATGCATGAATTATTCCACAATTTTAATATTCGTAAATAAGGAATCATACACGTTTGTATGTCTGTATATCATATTGATCCAGTGTAGACAGCGTCAGTGATTGTAATGGCTTCTGTTTGCTTCTGACGCGACGCTCACATCCAGTGTAGCCGTTAAGAGACTGAGGTGGGCGTGGCCTATACTACAAATGGGCAGAGCCTATGGTGCGATGATGTATAACTATTCGTTGATGTCTTGCTCTGGAGGCGGGCATAAGCAAATGTATTTTGCATATTTTATTTTGTATTTTTGCATATTTATTTAAAATGAAACCGTATTGTAAAGTGTTACCGAATCAGTTATTGGAGGGATTGGGAGTAAGAATGAAGTGGAACTGGAATCAGAAACAGATCGACACACACAAACACACACACCCTCACTTACTCACTCACACACACTCACTCACTCACTCACTCACTCACTCACACACTCACACACACACTCACACACACACACACACACACACGCACACACACACCCTCACTTACTCACTCACACACACTCACTCACTCACTCACTCACTCACACACTCACACACACACACACACACACACACACACCCTCACTTACTCACACACACACTCACTCACTCACACACTCACACACACTCACTCACTCACTTAAACACTCACTCACTCACACACTCACACACACACTCACACACACACACACACACACACCCTCACTTACTCACTCACACACACTCACTCACTCACTCACTCACTCACACACTCACACACACACACACACACCCTCACTTACTCACACACACACTCACTCACTCACACACTCACACACACTCACTCACTCACTCACTCACACACTCACACACACACTCACACACACACACACACACACACCCTCACTTACTCACTCACACACATTCACTCACTCACTCACTCACTCACACACTCACACACACACACACACACCCTCACTTACTCACACACACACTCACTCACTCACACACTCACACACACTCACTCACTCACTTAAACACTCACTCACTCACACTCACACTCACACTCACACACACACTCACACACACACACTCACACTCACACACACACACTCACTCACACACACACACTCACACTCACACACTCACACTCACACACTCACTCACTCACACACACACACACACACACACTCACACACATACACTCACTCACACTCACACACACACACACACACCCTCACTTACTCACTCACACACACTCACTCACTCACTCACTCACACACTCACACACACTCACTCACTCACTTAAACACTCACTCACTCACACACACACACACACTCACACACACACACTCACACTCACACTCACACACACACACACTCACACTCACACTCACACACTCACTCACACACACACACACACACACACACACACTCACACACACACAGTTGAGTTTTCTCCAGTCCAGTATTGATCCAGTGTGTCAGTGGGAGTGTCAGTCCTCAGGGATCAGAGCTGGTTCTCCTCTCAGTCTGACAGCAGCTCCGGATGTGATTGACTTGTGTTGCTGCTGTGAAGGCGCAGGATTGGTGCAGGAGGCCTGACTCCTGTGTTCGTTGTGTCATCAATAGGCCGGACGACTGAGGTTGGTGTCACCTCACCTGTCAGCACGTCCCCGAGGAGAACATCAACACACCGTAACGACCGCGGCCGAGGTCCCGCCGATATTTCACTCCAGTACGACTGAGCAATAAAAGCTGCAACAGAAAGTGGCTCAATAAAGAGAGACAGGTCGAATGAGCGCGCTCGTCTGATTCATGAACGAATCCTTTCAGTGAACCGATGATTCGTTCTAGCGCAGGGATTCTCAGACTTTAAGTCAATATTTCAATAATTGAACGTTCACGTTTCTCTGATGTTGGTTCATGGTCACATGACAGCAGGTGAACAAATAAAATATAGTTTATTTTCAATTTTTTTTAAACGATTTTACGATATTTATTTATGTTTCTCTTTATTCTATTTTTTACAATCATGGACTATCAATAAGTGTTTTATTTGGATTTTTATTTTGTATTTTTAAGTTTACATGTTAATGATTTCATTAATTATTATCTTTTCATCAACTCACAAAGTTAATTAAGTTTTTTTTTTTTTTTTTTTTACTGCAATTATGGACTATCAGTCTTCTATCTTTTTTGTATTTTATTTGGATTATTTTTGTTTAAATTATTTATTTTAATTTTTAAAAAATTTAATAATTGTTTTTTTTTGGATTTTTCTTTATTTTATTTAATTATTTATTTTAATTATGAGCTTTTCATCAAAACTCAAGTTTTTTTTTTCCTACAATGACAGACTATCAGTTTTGTATCTTTTTTTAAATGTTTTTTATTTATATTTATTATATATATATATATACTTATAATAAATATGATTACAATTTTATATTAATTTTATTATTTTATTGTTATTTTAAAATATTTTATGTTTTATTTTAGAATTATTTTTATTTTTACAATAACGGCCTATCAGTAATTTAATCCTTTTTAGGTGTTTTTTTTTGGGGGGGGGGATTATTTTTGTTTTTAAATTATTTCTTTATTTCAATTTTACCTTTTGATGATTTAAATAATTATTAGCTTTTTCTTTAAATTATTATTATTTATTTTTCTTGTTTTAATTAATTATTAGGAGCCATGATCTAGTCCATAAATTGAATTACGCTCTTAAAAATAAAGCTTTCCAAAGGGTTTTCATTCTCGGAGAACCTTTCGGTGATCAGTTCTTAAAAGAACCATTTTTTTTCTTAGGTTGTTTTCAGATCGTTTGCTTTGTTCTGAAACAGGGACTTAATTTGTTACAATGTTGCATTTTTTTCTTGGTTCCGTTCACTTTCAAGATTCAATCTGTAACTCTAACCAGTTTTTCATTTCTCTGGTTTAACTGTAGTTTATCTGAACTCACAGTGACTCGAAATGTTGTTCTGTCTTTAGTCTCTGTTGGGTCTCGATCATCGACTGATCCCTACCCACAATTCCCCACTGTTCCCCGTGTCCGAATGGCTCTAATGAAGATGCTTTTGTTCGGGACACACGCGTTAAATGCCGACAATAGCCACTGAAATGAGCGAGAGTACAATAACCTCGATGCCGTTTAGTTTTGTCTCCAGTGTGTTTCCTCTGCAGGAGTCAGTCAATTAGGTGTGTGTGTGTGTGTGGTTTAATGTGAGGAACATTCCACATAAATAACAATATTTAGTTCATTTCAGCCCCTGTGCAAAACAAATGAAGCATTTTCACACTTTTTTAAAACACTGAACGATCCCGTCTTCTGGATATGAGGTGATGTTTTGCTGCTTAATTTATAAAACATTATCAAATAGTTCCAGAAATGGAATTTGACTTCACGCTTGTGAGTCCCTCAGATGAAGCTGAAGCTCATGTGGGAACTGAATTTAAATGTGTGTTGAACTGAATCAACATTGATCTGAATAATGACACTATCATCTTCTGTAGAGCTGCTGATCGCTGAATTTAACTCGTTTAATAAATAATGAACTTTACAGTTATTGAACTGAGCTGAATCAATACTGAACTGAATCAAATAAACTCTGAACTGAATTGGATCAAAACTGAACTGAATCTACACTGAACTGAACTGAATCAACACTGAACGGAACTGAATCAACACTGAACCGAACTGAATCAAAACTGAACTGAATCAACACTGAACTGAACTAAATCAACACTGAACTGAATTGAATCAAAACTGAACTGAATCTACACTGAACTGAATCAACACTGAACTGAACTGAATCAACACTGAACGGAACTGAATCAACACTGAACTTAATTGAATCAAAACTGAACTGAATCTACACTGAACTGAACTGAATCAACACTGAACGGAACTGAATCAACACTGAACTGAACTGAATCAACACTGAACTGAACTAAATCAACACTGAACTGAATTGAATCAAAACTGAACTGAATCTACACTGAACTGAATTGAATCAAAACTGAACTGAATCTACACTGAACTGAACTGAACTGAATCAACACTGAACGGAACTGAATCAACACTGAACTGAATTGAATCAAAACTGAACTGAATCTACACTGAACGGAACTGAATCAACACTGAACTGAACTAAATCATCACTGAACTGAATTGAATCAAAACTGAACTGAATCTACACTGAACTGAATCAACACTGAACTGAACTGAATCAACACTGAACGGAACTGAATCAACACTGAACTGAACTGAATCAACACTGAACTGAATCTACACTGAACTGAACTGAATCGAATCAACACTGAACGGAACTGAATCAACACTGAACTGAATTGAATCAAAACTGAACTGAATCTACACTGAACTGAATTGAATCAAAACTGAACTGAATCAAAACTGAACTGAATCAACACTGAACTGAACTAAATCAACAATGAACTGAATTGAATCAAAACTGAACTGAATCTGCACCGAACTGAATTGAATCAAAACTGAACTGAATCTACACTGAACTGAACTGAATCAAAACTGAACTGAATCAACACTGAACTGAACTAAATCAACACTGAACTGAACTGAATCTACACTGAACTGAATCAACACTGAATTGAGCTGAATCAATACTGAACTGAGCTGAATCAATACTGAACTGAATCAACAATGAACTGAGTTGAATCAACACTGAACGGAACTAAATCAACTCTGAACTTAATTGAATCAACACTGAACTGAATACACACTGAACTGAATACACACTGAACTGAATACACACTGAACTGAATACACACTGAACTGAATCAACACTGAACTGAACTGAATCAACACTGAACTAAATACACACTGAATCGAACTGAATCAACATTGAACTAAATACACACTGAACTGAATCAACACTGAACTGAATACACACTGAACTGAATCAACACTGAACTGAATACACACTGAACTGAATCAACACTGAACTGAATCAACACTGAACTGAATCAACACTTAATTGAATCAACACTGAACTGAATCAACACTGAATTGAATCAACACTGAACTGAACTAAATCAACTCTGAACTTAATTGAATCAACACTGAACTGAATACACACTGAATGGAACTGAATCAACACTGAACTGAATACACGCTGAACTGTATCAACACTGAACTGAATACACACTGAACTGAATCAACACTGAACTAAATACACACTGAACTGAATCAACAGTTAATGTGATTCATTTGCATCATTGATTCATTTGTATCATTGATTCATTATTGATTGATTCTGTTATGTTCCTGTTGATCACTGTGAAGCGATGTGTATTATATAAAGCGCTGTAGAAGTAGTGCTTCATCCAATCCAGACTGTGAACTGAACTCTGTAATGGAGTATTGGCGTGTTGTTTGGAGTCATAATCTCATACGGCGGTATAACCCGTTGGCTTCGCTCATCAATCATGTCGTCCGTGGATGTTCACGATCTCAGTTTGGCTCTAATGGAGTTTGTAGTTTGTAGAAACTTCGTGCATCTCCTTACTTTGTGGTTTGGCTCAGTTTCCAAGATCTCATTTGGAATTTCCTCCAGATCCGCTTTGGGAAAGTTGAGGCCTCAGGCGTAGACATGCTAATTTCCCTCCCACAGATTGGCTGGTTAATTCGGCCTCATTTGCATTTCCTCGCGCTGCGGATCAAAGGCGGGCCGAGTGAATTAGTATCTTTGAGGTATAGATCAGCGAAAGCAGAACTCAATTACACTCTTTATTTGGCATCAGGAGGTGTTCGGCGTGTGGAGCCGCGTGCGGTCGGTCGGTATGTTGGAGGACACGTGTGTGCGGCCGTGATCACACAGAGCCGGTGCTCCTCAAGGTCTTAGTAGAGCATTGATTAAAATTAAATTGGGGTTTAATTGGGAGGGTAACACTGCCATATTAATCAGGCCCTGGTTATTAAAATTAGCCTCTTTGATTACTTCAGTGGCAAACCACCTTGAGTGCTTCCTCAGAATGAGTGCACACTAACATACGTGTTCAACTCTCGCTGAAAATGGTTCAGAGTGAATCCCAACCAATGTTCTTTCACTGTTCAATATGAAATACTTGTTTTAATTAGGATGTGAAACAGAATCTAGTGTTCAACAGTGTGTGTTTGTTCTCAGGAGAGTGTGTCACTTTGCTAATTATTTTCATGTGTGGTTTGCAGGAAGTTGGCGAAGAAGCGCAAGGAGACGCTGAACAGCACGAGGCAGGAGATGACGGTGATGGTGAACTCCATGGACAAGAGCTACACTGAGCAGGGGACCAACTGTGACGAGGCTCTTTCCTTCATGGACACACACAACCTCAACGGACGCTGTGAGTCAACACACACACACACTCACTCACACACACACAACCTCAACGGATGCTGTGAGTCAACACACACACACACACACTCACTCACACACACACAACCTCAACGGATGCTGTGAGTCAACACACACACACACACTCATAGACTCACACACTTACTCACACACACACAACCTCAACGGATGCTGTGTCAACACACACACACACACTCATAGACTCACACACACACTCACTCACACACACACAACCTCAACGGACGCTGTGAGTCAACACACACACCCACACACTCATAGACTCACACACACACACACACACACACACACAACCTCAACGGACGCTGTGAGTCAACACACACACACACACTCATAGACTCACACACACACACACTCACTCACTCACACACACACAACCTCAACGGATGCTGTGAGTCAACACACACACACACACACACTCATAGACTCACACACTCACTCACACACACACAACCTCAACGGATGCTGTGTGTCAACACACACACACTCATAGACTCACACACACACTCACTCACACACACACAACCTCAATGGACGCTGTGAGTCAACACACACACACCCACACACTCATAGACTCACACACACACACACACAACCTCAACGGACGCTGTGAGTCAACACACACACACTCATAGACTCACACACAAACTCATAGACTCACACACACACAACCTCAACGGATGCTGTGAGTCAACACACACACACTCATAGACTCACACACACACTCACTCACACACACACAACCTCAACGGACGCTGTGAGTCAACACACACACCCACACACACATACACTCACTCACACACACACAACCTCAACGGATGCTGTGAGTCAACACACACACACACATAGACTCACACACTCACTCACACACACACAACCTCAATGGATGCTGTGAGTCAACACACACACACACACTCATAGACTCACTCACACACTCATAGACTCACACACTCACTCACACACACACACACAACCTTAATGGAAGCTGTGAATCAACATACACACACTCATAGACTCTCACACACTCACTCACACACACACACACACACAACCTCAACGGACGCTGTGAATCAACACACACACACACACTCATAGACTCACACACACACTCACTCACACACACAACCTTAATGGACGCTGTGAATCAACATACACACACTCATAGACTCTCACACACTCACTCCCACACACACACACTCATAGACTCACACACACACACACTCACTCACACACACACAACCTTAACGGACGCTGTGAATCAACATACACACACTCATAGACTCTCACATACTCACTCACACACACACAACCTCAACGGACACTGTGAGTCAACACAACACACACACACTCATAGACTCACACACACACTCACTCACAAACACACAACCTCAACGGACACTGTGAGTCAACACAACACACACACACTCATAGACTCACACACACACTCACTCACACACACACACAACCTCAACGGACACTGTGAGTCAACACAACACACACTCACTCACACACACACACACACACACACTCACGCACACACACACGTTGTGTTTTCATGTTTTATAGGGATATTTCATAGAAACAATGATTTTTACACAGTACAAACTCCCCTAACATCTTACCCACTCCAGACTCCTGAACAGTGCATAAGTGATCATGTTATATAATTATAATTATCACACAATAAAGAAAAAATCCTGATAAGGTAATCAGGACCCCCATTACATTGCAACTTATTAAAATTATTAATATAAAATAGAGACTGCAGAGTTATTAAATTAATCAATCACAGTCAAGTATTCCAGAGAGATTCGTATAATTAAGTTCATTACACTGCAAAAGCTCCTCAGTGTTTCTGTCTCGTTCTCCAGCACAAACATCTAAACATTCTTACATCAAGACACATTTACTGGAGAAGAGAAATGACTGAAGATATTAAAGGATCTATCATCATAAAAGTGCATCCATACATCATAAAAGTGCTCCTTATGTCATACACTGGAACGCCAGTCTCTCGTGGGCGTGCTTATGACTAATACGATATTTCAAGTTTTAAATATGGATATTTTTCTTACACAAGCTCATCGCTTCACTGCAGAGGGCCTTTATTAACCCACGGAGCCGTGTGGAGCACTCACTTTTATGATGGATAGATGCACTTTTATGATGGATAGATGTAATTTTATAATGGATAGATGCACTTTTATGATGGATAGATGCACTTTTATGATGGATACATGCACTTTTATGATGGATAGATGCAGTTTTATGATGGATGGATGCACTTTTATGATGTATAGATGCAGTTTTATGATGGATGGATGCACTTTTATGATGGATAGATGCACTTTTATGATGGATAGATGCACTTTTATGATGGATGGATGCACTTTTATGATGGATAGAGGCACTTTTATGATGGATAGATGCACTTTTATAATGGATAGATGCACTTTTATAATGGATAGATGCACTTTTATGATGGATAGATGCATTTTTATGATGGATAGATGCACTTTTATGATGGATGGATGCACTTTTATGATGATGGATGCACTTTTATGATGGATGGATGCACTTTTATGATGGATAGATGTACTTTTATGATGTATAGATGCACTTTTATAATGGATAGATGCACTTTTGTGATGGATAGATGCATTTTTATGATGGATAGATGCACTTTTATGATGGATGGATGCACTTTTATGATGATGGATGCACTTTTATGATGGATGGATGCACCTTTATGATGTATAGAGGCACTTTTATGATGATTAGATGCACTTTTATGATGTATAGAGGCACTTTTATAATGGATAGATGCACTTTTATAATGGATAGATGCACTTTTATGATGATTAGATGCACTTTTATGATGTATAGATGCACTTTTATGATGATAGATGCACTTTTATAATGGATAGATGCACTTTTATGATGGATAGAGGCACTTTTATGATGGATAGATGCTCTTTTATAATGGATGGATTTGCTTTTATGGACTTCAAAACAGAAACAGCCATTGACTGCCATTATAAAGCTTGGATTAGCCAGGACATTTTTTATGTAACTCTGATTGTGTTCGTCTGAAAGAAGAATGTCATAAACACCTAGGATGACTTGAGGGAGAGTAAATCATGGGCTAATGTTCATTTTTGTTTGAACTATCCCTTTCTGAAAAATGTACAAGAATAAACAACTGTCAATGGAGTAAAAAAAGTTTTTGATACATTTCCAGACTTAATATCTTCAGTCATTTCTCTTCTCCAGTGAATGTGTCTTGCTGTAAGAATGTTTAGATGTTTGTGCTGGAAAACGAGACATCATCTGTAGGTGTTTCTGAGTGTAGTGTGTCTGAACTCCTTGTGTAATCCCTGCTGTCGCGAGTCGGACTCGTCTGAGTGATTGTTGTGGTGATAAAGCAGCTGTCGCAGACACTCGTCCTCCGCACAGAAGCTCCTGACGGCTCTGGCTGAGCGTGTCCTCGTGTCCTCGGCTCGCCGTCTCTGCGGCAGCTTTACAGCGGACACACGTGCTCCGGACAGCTGCGACCTCATCGATCCGGATTATCTGAGGAGCTGATCTCGTTCGCCTTTAATCAGCGCTGATTGAAACAATTAACTTTATATCCCTGTTAGTCCACAACAGGAGACAGACGTGTGTTATACTGTAATGAGCCCGCACCGTTCACTGCAAAAAGAGATTGTCTTATTTGTGATCCTGCAGCACAACACCAGTCATAAATCTAAAGTGTTAAAATAGGGCCCTGAGAGCTTCATGTTTTGCATTGTGACATGATCTTCATGACAGTTAAACATTTACATTACAAAACTCTTTGTATATTTATGCATTGGCAGTCGTTTCTATCCCAAGCGACTGGTGTGTGAGTGTGTTGTTCCCTGATTGGAGTTGATCTGCAGGACGTGAGTGTGTGTTTCTAAGAGTGTTTTCCTCTGTTGTTTGTCTCCTGTGAAGCGGGATCTTCTCCATGTTCTCTGACGGTGAAGACCAACACGCTGAGCAGCAGCATGCCAAACACTTATTACCCAGGTAACCTCACACACACACACACACACACACTTCTCCTTCATTTTCTGCTCAGAGAACATCGACTGCAGACCGCACAAACTCATGTTCTGTCTTGTTTTCCAGCACATTCTTCAATCAGGAGAAGCAGAAAGGCTTTATTACGTGTTGTTTTCTGAGAGACTGACATTTCTGCTTAAAACAAGAGCAAATAATCTAGTTTTCACTTTGAATTTAGTTTATTTATGCAGATATTTTTTATATTAAATCTAAAAACAATTCAGAAATCATCTTCAGTCATTTCTCTTCTCCAGTAAATGTGTCTTGATTTAAGATAGTTTAGATGTTTGTGCTGGAGAACACGCTGAACGTTGCACTTACATTTCCAAACCAAAACATTTGATTAAAAGCCCAAACATATTAATAAAAGTATAAAGTTGCTAATGATGTTTTCACTGCTGTTCTTTATGCCCTGAAACTGAAGGATCAGATATTAACTTCTGCCACTTCTGCTTAATATTAGCTGTCTTATGTATTATGCTCAATATTATTTAATATTATTGAATTTATTGTTTAATAAATTAAAATACATTTAACTAGATTAAAATGCTAAACAAATAGTTGCCCCTCAACAACTATTGTTTCTATTATTTATTATTCTTCTTATTATTATTATTAATATTATTATTATTTATTAAAATAAATGTAACATAATTCAAATGTTAAAAAAATAGCATTTCTGCTGTAGTTATGATAAAGCGACTTCTTTTTAATCCTTTTTTTCCAAACAAACTGAAAAAACAAATGATGTTGAAGAACAAAAAAGAAATATGATTTTATTAATTGTAGTTATTTTTTTAGAATTTTAATTAAGGTTAATTTATTATCAATAATAATAATGATAATAATAATAATAATAATAATAATAATAATAATAATAATAATAATAATAATAATAGAAACTACAATTGTTGAGGAGCAAAGAACAGAAATATGATTTTATTATAATTAAAACAAATTTAGCTTAATTAAAATGCAAACATTTTTTTACTATCGTTCCTATTATTATTAATATTAATATTAATAATAATAAATATTATAAACATAAATGTAACTTAATTGAAATGCTAAAAAATAAAATTAATTGTTTAATTTATTATCATTATTAATTATAAGTTAAACTAATTTAACTTAAAATTATAATTAATAATTAATATTATTATTATGATGCTTTATAATTTATTGCATTATAATTTATTCTATTTTATTTATTTAATGCATTTATTTTTTTATTTTAGTAATTTTGTAATTATTTTAATACATATATTATATATATTTTTCTATTTTAATATTTCTAATTTAACTTAATTAAAATGCAAAAAAATATTATTCATGTTTATTTTTTGCCCCTTAACAACTATTGTTCCTA
Organism: Coreius guichenoti; assembly: GCA_039654105.1. Classification (NCBI taxonomy): domain Eukaryota; kingdom Metazoa; phylum Chordata; class Actinopteri; order Cypriniformes; family Gobionidae; genus Coreius; species Coreius guichenoti. The sequence continues at coordinate 608,096 of CM077175.1, read as the reverse complement.
TTATTATTAATATTAATAATAATAATAATAAATATTATAAAAATAAATGTAACTTAAATCATATTTCCTTTTTTTTGTAATTAATGATAAATAAATCTCGTTTCCATTTGTTTTCCAGTGTGTTTCTAAACAAATCAAAAACAATCAGCTTTATCATAATGACAGCAGAAATATGTGGATTATAGAAAGGCTGGTGTGGTGTTTAGAGCAGGAAGTCCTGATGTCTGATGTGAATCTGCTCTTCTCTGTGTCTCTGCCTCCGCTCGTCTCCAGACCCGTTCGTGCCCACCGCCATCTTAGGTGAGATCCTCTGCTCGTGTGTGATTCTGAGGGAGGCATGCGGTTTGTCATCACGTTTGCTTTCTTTGGGTTGTTTTGGGCTCTCATCACACACACCTGTCTGTCGCTTCTCTTCCTTTGGGTTCCTCTCCCTCGCCTCACTCCATCCCATGCGCATCGCGTGTCGTGCGTGCTGTGATGTCACATCCTGTCTGACATCTCATGTGCATGGACAGACGTGTGGACCGGATGTGGGGGAGTGGATGATGCTGTCCACGCACACACACACACACACACACACACACGCTGGATTCATCCCCTCGACTCAATCAAATCAGACGCTTGAAGGCAGAAAAACTACAAAACCCTGAGCAGAAACATCTCGTCTAAACATTCTGATATCAAGATTCATTTACTTCAGATGCAAAATGACTGAAGATATTATGAAAAATGTGTCCGAATTAACCCTCTGGTATAGGAATTATACATTTTCCAAAACATGTTTTACAATTATAAATTATAAACAACCAAAACGTAAAATGTTACATTTATTATATATATATATATATATATATATATAAAATATTTTTTTATTTAATGCATTTATTATATTTCTGTAACTTTTATTATTTATGTTTTTATTTAAATTGTAAATATTTTAATACATATATTATATACATTTTTCTATTTAATATTTCTATATATATTATAAAATAATATTAATAAATATATAATAATATTGATAATAAATATTATTTATTATTTAGTGATTTTCATTTATTAATTCATTTAGTATAATGTATTATTATTTTTATTTGTTATTATTTTTAATATATATTTTGTATTATTTTATCATTTCTATTTACTCATTTGTATTTATTTGTATTTTTTGTATTATTCAGTAACTATATATAATATTTTAATTATACCTTTAATTTAGAATTTAATGCCTTTATTGTTTTTCTGTTTTTATATTTAGTAAAATTGAATAATAATTCATTAATATTTTATTTATTATAATTTTAATTTATTTATTATTATTATTTTAATTTATAATTTATTGCATTTATTATGTTTTTCTATTTTCATAATTATTTTTATTATAATTGTAATTATTTATTATATTTTGATTTATAAGTAATTTATCATTTATTTTATTTCCTATAAGCCAGTAATTCAGCATAGATCATCTTTATCTTCATGTAAGCCGCATGTTGCTTCTTCTCCAGTAAATGTGTCTTGATGTGAGGATGTTTAGATGTTCGTGCTGGAGAACGAGACAGAAACTCTGAGGAAGAGCATCATTGCTGCAGTGAAGTTGAAGACTTTTAGGGTTCATTATAGATGTATGAAGCGTCGGTCAGGGTTCGGGTCAGGGAGGTTGAGCTGATGATAAATGTGGAGAAGAAGGTTTGGCCGGGCCGATGTTTTGTTGTAGTTTTGGTTCATTCATCCACTCCAGCGTCTCTTCTGCTATTCTCTCTAATGTTTCTTCTGCCTTCAGCGGCTCCTTCTGACCTACTTGTTTTTCTTTTCCTTATTTTGCAGCTGTTTACTGGTTTACTCAATGATAAAATAGAATAATAAAGCAGGTTTTGTCTGATTTTCGTGGCACCTCTACACCCTATTCATCTCCAGCGCCCCGGAGCCGGCCCTCGCAAGGCCTGGGAATTTAATTGAAGCATAATGTGATGAAAAATAAGAGCTCAGAGCGGCGTATTAAATATGAATGACTCTCGGCTAACAGCACGTGTAAACGATCGCTCGAGCGGGAACAGGTTTACATTACACAATAAAGCAGGGAAAAGGAAGGAAAGCTTCACCTCCGGCACTGAAGGGTTTATGGAGCCGCTCGGATGATGTTCAACAGAGTCAGACGCTTCAGGAGAGAGCAGAGCAGAGCAGTTTGTTTATTTTAATACATGTATATTTCTATTTTTATACCTTAATATTAATAAATAAATAGTATTGTTAATAAATTAATTTAATTCGTTTTTTCTATTTTTAACATTTTTATTTTATACTTTCTATTTATTCATTTTTTTTTCATTATTTATTATATTTTTAATTCAACTTTTCATTTAGAATTTAATGCATTTATTATTTATCTTTTTTTCTATTTTGTATAATTTGTTTATTTAATTAATTTATATTGTATTTAGTATAATTTAAATTTATAGTTTTGTGCATTTATTATTTTATTTCTATTTCTATTACTTTTATTGTTTATTTTTTATTTTATTATTATGAATTTTTATTTCAATTTTAAATATTATTTTAACACATTTTTTAATATATTTTTCCATTTTTATAACTTAATATTAATAAATAATACATTTAATTGTTATTTTTATTATAATTTAAAATGTTTAATCATTTAATTTAATTATTCATTATTTAGTGATTTTCATTTATTCATCCATTTATTTATTTATTTATTATATTTTTTTTTACATTTTTGTTATTTTATAATTTCCAATTAATATTATAACAATATTAATAAATAATACATTTTATTTTAGTGATTTTCATTCATTCCTTCATTCATTCATTTATTTTATTTTTATTATAATTTAAAATATGTTTTATCATTTACATTTTAATTAATATTTTAATAAATATATTATACTTAATATTAATAATAATATGATTTATTTAGTGATTTTCATTTATTCATCCATTTATTTATGTATGTATTTATTATAATTTTTTAACATTTTTGTTATTTTATCATTTCTAATTATTCCTTTTTATTATTTTTTATCATTTATTATATTTTTAATTATACTTTATTTTAATTATACTTTTATGCATTTATTATTTGTCTGTTTTTCTATTGTTTATTTAAGAAATAATTAATTTATATTTTATTCATTATAATTTTAATTTATAGTTTAATACATTTATTATATTTTTGTATATTATATTTCATTTATTATATTTTGCATTTATTGTATTTCCTAAGCCAGTAATTCACTGCACAAAACACATGGATCATATCTTCATTTATTATTTTTGAGGATGAGGTTAACTACGGTAGCGTTCGTGACCTTTGACCTTAACTCAGTCCGATGTGGTGTGAGGCACCAGTTGAGAGCCGCAGATCTCCATGAAGCGATGTTAATGTTCATCTTACCACTTTTATTTGCATTTCTCTCTTTTTTTGGTTTATTTGAAACTCATTTTTCTCCTTCATTGTGATTTGAGTCCCATAACACCCCAAACCCCGAACGCCCTCGACTGATCAGAGCTAGTTTTCTTTGGTGTATTGTTGCTTATACCCTGTCTCCTTTCTCTCTCTCTCCCTCTCTCGCTCTCTCTCTCTCTCTGTCTCTCTCTCTTCTCACGTTTAACCTCTAATGTATCTGCTTAAAAAGTCCCCATTAATGGTAAGTTCATGAGCGTGACAGAGGTTGTGTGTTTCTCCCTCCATGTGTCTTTGAGCTGCATGGACGTAGACACGCGTTACAGCATCACCCGTCCTCCCGTCCTCCCCATGTGTGTGTGTGTGTGTTCGCCATCGTGCTTCTGCTTTCTTTGCTTTGGGTTGTTGTGATTTGGCCCGTGTGGCGATTGATCATCCGTCATCACACGTCCGCTTGTTCATTCCACTCATGCTTTGCTGTTGATTGACAGCACCCATATACTGCCATGGACTAGTGAATCTCAGCAGATCTCAGATCAGGGCCGAACAGGGACACAGGCCGATTTTAGCCGTGTTTCATTGAAATTATACAGGAACGATGCACGTGATATTTCACGAACGAATGGACGAACGGGGCAGTCAATCGATCCCTCCCTCCACATCCACTCATCCACCCCTTCCTGCAACGTCGTGTCATGATCCATCCATTGCCGATGAATGGGAAATCCATCAAGCGCTTTCTTTTACACTGACTGAGTAAATGGAAAATAGAGATGGTTAAGGCAAGACGCTACAGGCAAAAACACTGCTTTTATGCATATAATAGTGGAAGGAAAACATCTAAAATACTTTACCTTGCAAGTAAAGAAGTCATTAATGTTTGGAAATGTCTGAAGTTAAAGCTTTATTTCTTGTTAATTTAGCCACTGTATCACATAAATATCTAGGGTTGTGTTTATTCTGTTCTAAGAGAGTCGAAAAGTAAGCAGATCTAGCCGTTTTAAGGCCTTTCTGCATGCAATAATGCTTTCCTTCCATGAAATGCGAAATACCTCTAGTTTTTATATTCAAAATCCCCTCTGGAAAAACTCTTAATATGTCAACAAAAATCAAACATGAATCTGGCTTTATCCACTGTTAAGATTTCTGTTCTGGAAATGTATGCAAATGAGTGCATATTTAATTAGATCATACCTAATTTGCATATTCAAACATGACATTTCAGAGAACTTGTAATCTGTGATTCTTAATGTAATTAATCAACTGTGGAAGTATGGTGATATCTATTAGTTACATTTTATTTATTAATTACTTTTATTACTTATTCACCTGAGGTCTTGCCTTAATTATTCAATAGCGAAATGTAAGTTATGTCAATATTTATTCACTCTCATGTCATTCCAAACCTGTATGCTGTTGTTTTTCTGTTATGTTTCTGCATTTTTAGTGAATAACGCCTTAAATTTCAGTCCCTTTCTCACTGAAAAACAGATAAAACCTAAGCTGGTTTAACAGGCTGGTTTTTAGCTGGTCAGGCTGTGAGACGCCTAAAACCAGCTCAAACCAGCTGCATAAAGACCAGCTTAGGCTGGTTTTCACTATTTATTATTTTCAGCAGCGTTATATTATTTACTGTTATGATTCTTCTGAGGAAATCGTCTGTTTCACAGAATAAAATCACGGTAACACTTTACAATAAGGTCCCATTAGTTAATGCAATAATTAGCAGTAACTAGATTTTGTTACAGTATTTATTAATCTTTGTTACAAAAATACAACTGTTCATTATTTCAGGTCCATTAAATACTATTAACTTTTGATTTTAATTATGTATTGGTAAATGTTTAAATCAGGGTTATTATAGTTAACTGAAACTAAAACTAAAACCCTAAAAATAAGAAATAAAATAAACATTAACTGAAATAAAATAAAATGTAAAAAAACATATTATTATATATGTTTTGCATTTTTATAACTTATAAAGTTAAAAAAAGCTGATATATATAACTTAATAT
>CM077175.1:470157-597657 GCA_039654105.1 Coreius guichenoti | reverse complement strand
GATGATGATGAGGTGATGATGATGAGGTGATGATGATGTGATGATGATGAGGTGATGATGATGTGATGATGATGATGATGTGATGATGATGATGTGATGATGATGATGATGTGATGATGATGTGATGTGATGATGATGTGATGATGATGATGATGTGATGATGATGTGATGATGATGATGTGATGATGATGATGATGTGATGATGATGTGATGATGATGATGATGTGATGATGATGTGATGTGATGATGATGTGATGATGATGATGATGATGTGATGATGTGATGATGATGATGATGATGATGATGTGATGATGATGATGATGTGATGATGATGTGATGATGATGATGATGATGATGTGATGATGTGATGATGATGATGATGATGTGATGATGATGTGATGATGATGTGATGATGATGATGATGTGATGATGATGATGATGTGATGATGATGTGATGATGATGATGTGATGATGTGATGATGATGATGATGATGTGATGATGATGATGTGATGATGTGATGTGATGATGATGTGATGATGATGATGATGTGATGATGATGTGATGATGATGATGATGTGATGATGTGATGATGTGATGATGATGATGATGTGATGATGATGATGTGATGATGATGTGATGATGATGTGATGTGATGATGATGTGATGATGATGTCAAATGCTTTCTGTCCGTCACGTGTCTTTCCCTGATCATGTGACTCGCGTCCAGCATGATGAGACTCACAGGAGTGTGTGTGTGTGTGTGTGTGTGTGTGTGTGTGTGTGTGTGTGTGTGTGTGTGTGTGTGTGTTGTGTTTGATCATCACATCACGACCCTTCATGTCCGTCTTCACGGTTTCTTTTTGCTGAAATCACCTTCATTTCCATCTTAAACAATATTCAAAACATATTTTAATCTGTAGACTCTCCTAGTTTTGATCAGTTCAGTTTCAGGATTCCAGATGTTTTAATGTTTCTCACTCTTTTAATCTGCAGGAGTTCATGATTTACCGGATATGGATTCAGGATCAGGATGTTTCACAAATATTTTTTGCTCACAATTTCTACCCAACGAAATATTTTAGCGCTTGGCATTTTCATTTTGAAGAATTTATTAATTTTTAGGACTTTTCCCTTTCCCTAAATTTTCCAGAACTGTGTGAATCCTGTTTTTTACAAGCAAAAAAAGTTGTTGAGGGGGTGAATTAAAATATGAAATCTTGATTTTTAAATATAAATGTATTATATTAAGCTTTAAATGTATTTATTTTCATTTATTGGCTTATTTAATTATTTACTTAAAAAACATAAATAAATAAATAAATAAATAAATAAAAATAACTTTAAAGCTTAATATATTATATATTATATATTTAATAATAAAATATTTTTTTAATATAAATATTTTTTATAAATTACTCAATTTAAATAAAAAGTTATATATATATATATATATATAATATTTATAATAATAATATATATAATAATGTATAATATAATATAAATTATATAAATCATTATATAAATTATATATATATATATAAATTATATATACATTTTAAAAAATGTAATATATATATATATATATATATATATATATATATATATATATATATATATATATATATATATATATATATATTATTTTATATGTATTTACTTATATTAATATATTCATTATATATATTTATTATTTGTTTAGCTTATTTAGAACTTAATATAAATATAATATATTAAGCTTTAAATGTATTTTTTTTCATTTATTTGATAATTCATTTATTTATTTACTTTTATTTTTTCATTTCGAAAAACTTATAAATAAAAAATATATATTTAAAGCTTAATATGTAATATTTTTAATAATAAATAATTTTTTAATTATAAATATATGAAAAAAATAAATAAATATAATACATAATATAATATATATAATGTATAATATAATAAAATATATAAATAAAAATTATAATAATAATATATTATATAATATAAATCATGATATAACAATAATATATATATATATATATATATATATATGTCTGTGTGTGTTTGTGTGTATGTGTGTGCATTATATCATATGTATTTATATGTATATATGTATTTACTATATATTAATTATATATATTTATTATAATTTAAACTAGTAGCTCCTTGTTGCTCGTTGTTTTGATGTTTTTCTGTATCAACATGTTTTCATGCTCCAGATCACCACATCGTCCTTTATGAATTGTTTTATAGATTTGTTTAATAGTTTTATATCATTGTTTATTATATTTATAATTCTCAAATCATTTTTACTGGAAATCCAGAAGTCGAATGAATGAAATAAAATGAAAAGATGATATTTAGCTTCTAAAATGTCAATCATGCAAATGATCTCCATTAGATGTGAGATAGCATTAGTGAAGTTTTCCAGCATGAATTAATGATGGGAACGCAGATTAATTATTCGTCTCTGAGGAGTCACATGGTCAAAGGAAGCTGTCGTCATTTATCTGGTTGAGTTCATGTCAAACCGCTCTTCTTCTCCAATAAATTAATAACGGTTTGACTCCGAAGGGAGAGAACAGAGGAACTCGTCTAATTAGAAGATATTTCTAGTGTTGAGTAGAAAGAAGTTCATAAAGGAAAAAAAACAACTGGATTTATCGATTATTCTAGACGTTTCCTCTGAAATAGATCAGTAAAGCTCATCCAACACAGTTTGAGCACACATGATCACAATATCTTTTATGTTTCTGCTTAATTATAATGGGAATTTGCATGAAATGAGGCCTGTGCACTTCATCCTGCAGTGTTTCATTAGAACAGACCAGCTTTCAATTCATCGTCTGAATCAGTGCCGTCGCGTCTGATCGGTGATGCTTGATCGTTTAATAGAGTCGTGAGGGTTCCATTGCAAAAAAATTGTTTTTCCTCAGTGTTTCTGTCTTGTTCTCCAGCACAAATATCTAAACATTCTTTTCGAAAAATATCAAAATTAAGTAAGTTTTTGCTGAAATGAACTAAAAATATCAGCTAATCAGAAGAGAGTGTGGGCGGAGTCTCTCTGCAAGCGCACTGCACTCGCAACCAAATCGATCCAAAATCAGCCAATCAGAAGAGCGTGTGGGCGGAGTCTTTCTGTAAGTGCACTGCACTTGTGACCAAATCAGTCCAAAATCAGCCAATCAGAAGAGCGTGTGGGCGGAGTCTCTCTGCAAACGCACTGCACTCGTGACCAAATCAATCCACAATCAGCCAATCAGAGTAGTGTGTGGGCGGAGTCTCTCTGCAAGCGCACTGCACTCACAACCAAATCAATCCAAAATCACAGCCAATCAGAAGAGCATGTGGGCGGAGTCTCTCCATTTGCAACCAAATCAATCCAAAATCAAAGCCAATCAGAAGAGCATGTGGGCGGAGTCTCTCCATTTGCAACCAAATCAATCCAAAATCAAAGCCAATCAGAAGAGTCTGTGGGCAGAGTCTCTCCACTCACAGCCAATCAGAAGAGTGTGTGGGCGGAGTCTCTCCACTCACAACCAAATCAATCCAAAATCACAACCAATCAGAAGAGTGTGTGGGCGGAGTCTCTCTGTAAGCGCACTGCACTCGCAACCAAATCAATCACAAATCAGCCAATCAGAAGAGTGTGTGGGCGGAGTCTCTCCACTCACAACCAAATCAATCCAAAATCACAGCCAATCAGAAGAGTGTGTGGGCGGAGTCTCTCCACTCACAACCAAATCAATCCAAAATCACAGCCAATCAGAAGAGCATGTGGGCGGAGTCTCTCAACTCACAACCAAATCAATCCAAAATCACAGCCAATCAGAAGAGCGTGTGGGTGGAGTCTCTCTGTAAGCGCACTGCACTCGCAACCAAATCAATCACAAATCAGCCAATCAGAAGAGTGTGTGGGCGGAGTCTCTCCACTCACAACCAAATCAATCCAAAATCACAGCCAATCAGAAGAGTGTGTGGGCGGAGTCTCTCTGTAAGCGCACTGCACTCGCAACCAAATCAATCACAAATCAGCCAATCAGAATATAACACTCAATTTCCACATGATAATGTTTGTTTGTGTACGTATGTAAGCAGGTTTCAGTAAGTGTGTGTTTCTTCTGACCTCATGATGTATTTTTGTCTCGTTTTGCAGTAAAGAAAAATGTTTCTTAAGAAGCTGAAGATTATTTTAAGCATCAAACAGAATTTAATGAGGTTTATGGTTAAATAAAAAACTGCATTTTCAATAATTCATCTGTTATTCTTAATTTAAGAATGTTTAGATCTTTTTAATGGAAAACAAGACAAAATAATGCAGTGAATGTTTTTCCTTGATTTTATTTTGTTAATGATGACATTTCTCTGCTGGGATTTGTGCTTTTCCCGACAGGTTTTTGATTCTCAGATGAGACGGCGTCCCTGCGTGGAATGAAGGACACTCATCCGAGAGGAATAATATCTCTGTGTTTAAACAGGGAGCGGCGTCTGACCCCCAGCGTGGGACGGCGACCCTCGTCCTGTTCCCTAAAATAATGATCCTAACGCGTTTTCCTCCCACTTACAGAACTGAAGAGGATTCTGTGCTTTATTACGGTAGTATCCGCAGGACTCTCATGTGTGTCTGTCTCTCTTCTGTGTCTCTGTCTCTCTTTAGAGCTTCTTTGAGGGTCAGTCTGCGCCCTGGGATTCGGCCAAGAAAGATGAGAACCGCATGAAGAACCGCTACGGAAACATCATTGCATGTGCGTATTATCAGTCCTGAAACATAATCTGTGCATCTGTAAAACTGGAATAGATTCTACCCGGTGACTGATGTGTTTGTGTCACAATACTCCACTAGTCCAATGCCGTTTTGTGCATCTGTACGACATTTCCACAGATCAGATAAAGACACACACGCGCGTTATCTTGACCCACACAGCACGAGCGCTATCAGGATCTCACACAACATGAGTGTGACGTTTGTTGTCTGTCTGTGTCTCTGTAGATGATCACTCGCGTGTGCGGCTGCAGAATCTGGACGGGGAGCAGAACTCTGATTACATTAATGCAAATTACGTTGATGTGAGTATAGAAGCAGCCATGACCTTCTCACAAAGGTCACCGCACACACACACAAACATACATCAAGCCACACTCACAGGATATCTAGAGAATGAGTACACACACACACACAGACACACACACTCACACACATTCACACACTCACACACACACACATACGCACGCTCACTCACTCACTCATTCACTCACTCACTCACACACACATGCACACACACACACACTCATTCACTCACTCACTCACTCATTCACTCACTCACTCACTCACTCACTCTCACACACTCACACGCTTACACACACACACACACACACACACTCACACACGCTCACTCACTCATTCACTCACTCACTCTCACTCACTCTCACACGCTCACACACACGCACACACACACACTCACTCACTCACACACACACACACTCGGTCAGTGAGTGTGAAGGTGTGTGCCGTCCCCTCTCTCTGTGCGTTGATGGTGAGCGGTCAGTGAGTGTGAAGGTGTGTGCCGTCCCCTCTCTCTGTGCGTTGATGGCGAGCGGTCAGTGAGTGTGAAGGTGTGTGCCGTCCCCTCTCTCTGTGCGTTGATGGCGAGCGGTCAGTGAGTGTGAAGGTGTGTGCCGTCCCCTCTCTCTGTGCGTTGATGGCGAGCGGTCAGTGAGTGTGAAGGTGTGTGCCGTCCCCTCTCTCTGTGCGTTGATGGCGAGCGGTCAGTGAGTGTGAAGGTGTGTGCCGTCCCCTCTCTCTGTGCGTTGATGGCGAGCGGTCAGTGAGCGTGAAGGTGTGTGCCGTCCCCTCTCTCTGTGTGTTGATGGCGAGCGGTCAGTGAGCGTGAAGGTGTGTGCCGTCCCCTCTCTCTGTGTGTTGATGGCGAGCGGTCAGTGAGCGTGAAGGTGTGTGCCGTCCCCTCTCTCTGTGTGTTGATGGCGAGCGGTCAGTGAGCGTGAAGGTGTGTGCCGTCCCCTCTCTCTGTGTGTTGATGGCGAGCGGTCAGTGAGCGTGAAGGTGTGTGCCGTCCCCTCTCTCTGTGCGTTGATGGCGAGCGGTCAGTGAGTGTGAAGGTGTGTGCCGTCCCCTCTCTCTGTGCGTTGATGGCGGGCGGTCAGTGAGTTTGAAGGTGTGTGCCGTCCCCTCTCTCTGTGTGTTGATGGCGAGCGGTCAGTGAGTGTGAAGGTGTGTGCCGTCCCCTCTCTCTGTGTGTTGATGGCATGCGGTCAGTGAGTGTGAAGGTGTGTGCCGTCCCCTCTCTCTGTGCTTTGATGGCGAGCGGTCAGTGAGTGTGAAGGTGTGTGCCGTCCCCTCTCTCTGTGCGTTGATGGCGAGCGGTCAGTGAGTGTGAAGGTGTGTGCCGTCCCCTCTCTCTGTGCTTTGATGGCGAGCGGTCAGTGAGCGTGAAGGTGTGTGCCGTCCCCTCTCTCTGTGCGTTGATGGCGAGCGGTCAGTGAGCGTGAAGGTGTGTGCCGTCCCCTCTCTCTGTGCGTTGATGGCGAGCGGTCAGTGAGCGTGAAGGTGTGTGCCGTCCCCTCTCTCTGTGCGTTGATGGCGAGCGGTCAGTGAGCGTGAAGGTGTGTGCCGTCCCCTCTCTCTGTGCGTTGATGGCGAGCGGTCAGTGAGCGTGAAGGTGTGTGCCGTCCCCTCTCTCTGTGCGTTGATGGCGAGCGGTCAGTGAGCGTGAAGGTGTGTGCCGTCCCCTCTCTCTGTGCGTTGATGGCGAGCGGTCAGTGAGCGTGAAGGTGTGTGCCGTCCCCTCTCTCTGTGCGTTGATGGCGAGCGGTCAGTGAGCGTGAAGGTGTGTGCCGTCCCCTCTCTCTGTGCGTTGATGGCGAGCGGTCAGTGAGCGTGAAGGTGTGTGCCGTCCCCTCTCTCTGTGCGTTGATGGCGGGCGGTCAGTGAGCGTGAAGGTGTGTGCCGTCCCCTCTCTCTGTGCGTTGATGGCGGGCGGTCAGTGAGCGTGAAGGTGTGTGCCGTCCCCTCTCTCTGTGCGTTGATGGCGGGCGGTCAGTGAGCGTGAAGGTGTGTGCCGTCCCCTCTCTCTGTGCGTTGATGGCGAGCGGTCAGTGAGCGTGAAGGTGTGTGCCGTCCCCTCTCTCTGTGCGTTGATGGCGAGCGGTCAGTGAGCGTGAAGGTGTGTGCCGTCCCCTCTCTCTGTGCGTTGATGGCGAGCGGTCAGTGAGCGTGAAGGTGTGTGCCGTCCCCTCTCTCTGTGCGTTGATGGCGAGCCGGTCAGTGAGCGTGAAGGTGTGTGTCGTCCCCTCTCTCTGTGCGTTGATGGCGAGCGGTCAGTGAGCGTGAAGGTGTGTGCCGTCCCCTCTCTCTGTGCGTTGATGGCGAGCGGTCAGTGAGCGTGAAGGTGTGTGCCGTCCCCTCTCTCTGTGCGTTGATGGCGAGCGGTCAGTGAGCGTGAAGGTGTGTGCCGTCCCCTCTCTCTGTGCGTTGATGGCGAGCGGTCAGTGAGCGTGAAGGTGTGTGCCGTCCCCTCTCTCTGTGCGTTGATGGCGAGCGGTCAGTGAGTGTGAAGGTGTGTGCCGTCCCCTCTCTCTGTGCGTTGATGGCGAGCGGTCAGTGAGTGTGAAGGTGTGTGCCGTCCCCTCTCTCTGTGCGTTGATGGCGAGCGGTCAGTGAGTGTGAAGGTGTGTGCCGTCCCCTCTCTCTGTGCGTTGATGGCGAGCGGTCAGTGAGTGTGAAGGTGTGTGCCGTCCCCTCTCTCTGTGCGTTGATGGCGAGCGGTCAGTGAGTGTGAAGGTGTGTGCCGTCCCCTCTCTCTGTGCGTTGATGGCGAGCGGTCAGTGAGTGTGAAGGTGTGTGCCGTCCCCTCTCTCTGTGCGTTGATGGCGAGCGGTCAGTGAGCGTGAAGGTGTGTGCCGTCCCCTCTCTCTGTGCGTTGATGGCGGGCGGTCAGTGAGCGTGAAGGTGTGTGCCGTCCCCTCTCTCTGTGCGTTGATGGCGGGCGGTCAGTGAGCGTGAAGGTGTGTGCCGTCCCCTCTCTCTGTGCGTTGATGGCGAGCGGTCAGTGAGCGTGAAGGTGTGTGCCGTCCCCTCTCTCTGTGCGTTGATGGCGAGCGGTCAGTGAGCGTGAAGGTGTGTGCCGTCCCCTCTCTCTGTGCGTTGATGGCGAGCGGTCAGTGAGCGTGAAGGTGTGTGCCGTCCCCTCTCTCTGTGCGTTGATGGCGAGCCGGTCAGTGAGCGTGAAGGTGTGTGTCGTCCCCTCTCTCTGTGCGTTGATGGCGAGCGGTCAGTGAGCGTGAAGGTGTGTGCCGTCCCCTCTCTCTGTGCGTTGATGGCGAGCGGTCAGTGAGCGTGAAGGTGTGTGCCGTCCCCTCTCTCTGTGCGTTGATGGCGAGCGGTCAGTGAGCGTGAAGGTGTGTGCCGTCCCCTCTCTCTGTGCGTTGATGGCGAGCGGTCAGTGAGTGTGAAGGTGTGTGCCGTCCCCTCTCTCTGTGCGTTGATGGCGAGCGGTCAGTGAGTGTGAAGGTGTGTGCCGTCCCCTCTCTCTGTGCGTTGATGGCGAGCGGTCAGTGAGTGTGAAGGTGTGTGCCGTCCCCTCTCTCTGTGCGTTGATGGCGAGCGGTCAGTGAGTGTGAAGGTGTGTGCCGTCCCCTCTCTCTGTGCGTTGATGGCGAGCGGTCAGTGAGTGTGAAGGTGTGTGCCGTCCCCTCTCTCTGTGCGTTGATGGCGAGCGGTCAGTGAGTGTGAAGGTGTGTGCCGTCCCCTCTCTCTGTGCGTTGATGGCGAGCGGTCAGTGAGTGTGAAGGTGTGTGCCGTCCCCTCTCTCTGTGCGTTGATGGCGAGCGGTCAGTGAGTGTGAAGGTGTGTGCCGTCCCCTCTCTCTGTGCGTTGATGGCGAGCGGTCAGTGAGTGTGAAGGTGTGTGCCGTCCCCTCTCTCTGTGCGTTGATGGCGAGCGGTCAGTGAGTGTGAAGGTGTGTGCCGTCCCCTCTCTCTGTGTGTTGATGGCAGGCGGTCAGTGAGCGTGAAGGTGTGTGCCGTCCCCTCTCTCTGTGCGTTGATGGCGAGCGGTCAGTGAGCGTGAAGGTGTGTGCCGTCCCCTCTCTCTGTGCGTTGATGGCGAGCGGTCAGTGAGCGTGAAGGTGTGTGCCGTCCCCTCTCTCTGTGCGTTGATGGCAGGCGGTCAGTGAGCGTGAAGGTGTGTGCCGTCCCCTCTCTCTGTGTGTTGATGGCGAGCGGTCAGTGAGTGTGAAGGTGTGTGCCGTCCCCTCTCTCTGTGTGTTGATGGCAGGCGGTCAGTGAGTGCGAAGGTGTGTGCCGTCCCCTCTCTCTGTGTGTTGATGGCGAGCGGTCAGTGAGTGCGAAGGTGTGTGCCGTCCCCTCTCTCTGTGTGTTGATGGCGAGCGGTCAGTGAGTGTGAAGGTGTGTGCCGTCCCCTCTCTCTGTGTGTTGATGGCGGGCGGTCAGTGAGTGTGAAGGTGTGTGCCGTCCCCTCTCTCTGTGTGTTGATGGCGAGCGGTCAGTGAGTGTGAAGGTGTGTGCCGTCCCCTCTCTCTGTGTGTTGATGGCGAGCGGTCAGTGAGTGTGAAGGTGTGTGCCGTCCCCTCTCATTGACCTCTCTTTGTGTTGATGGCGTCATTAGTTGCTCTGGTTCACAGATGTAAATGCTTCACCCGTCTCTGGCTTTATTGCTCTTTATGTTTGTTCGGCGCTCACAGTCATTATTAGATCAGTGTGTGTGTGTGTGTGTATTGAAGAGGCTCTTAAGCGCTCCGCACCGACGGATGGATGCCGCACTTTTTTTTCTTCTCCAGAAGCTTTTTAAACCCCCATCCAATAAACTCTCTACGCCCGCTGATAAATGTATTTGTCTTTTAGCACATTTGTCTTCGTTTGCTGGCGTGTCTGTGCCTCACTAGTTTGTTTTAGATTGATCCAGTGTGTGTGTGTGTTCAGCTGATCATTTTCAACTCTATCTGACACTCTTAGGATTAAACCGGCTGTGTATGTAAATGAGCTCTGTTATGATTGGCTGAACTCTCCGCATATGTAATGATCTTGCTCAGCAGAAGCCGTCTGTGCTTTCAGTCCTAAAGATCTCATGCATCTATACACTATATTGCCAAAAGTTTTGTGACGTCTGCCTTTACATGCACATGAACTTTAATGCCATCCCATTCTTAATCCGTAGGGTTTAATATGGAGTTGGCCCACCCTTTGCAGCTATAACAGCTTCAACTCTTCTGGGAAGGCTTTCCACAAGGTTTAGGAGTGTGTTTATGGGAATTTTTGACCATTCTTCTAGAAGCGCATTTGTGAGGTCAGGCACTGATGTTGGACGAGAAGGCCTGGCTCGCAGTCTCCGCTCTAATTCATCCCAAAGGTGTTCTATCGGGTTGAGGTCAGGACTCTGTGCAGGCCAGTCAAGTTCCTCCACACCAAACTCGCTCATCCATGTCTTTATGGACCGACGCTTTGTGCACTGGTGCGCAGTCATGTTGGGACAGGAAGGGGCATCCCCAAACTGTTCCCACAAAGTTGGGAGCATGAAATTGTCCAAAATGTCTTGGTATGCTGAAGCATTAAGAGTTCCTTTCACTGGAACTAAGGGGCCAAGCCCAACCCCTGAAAAACAACCCCACCCCATAATCCCCCCTCCACCAAACTTTACACTTGGCACAATGCAGTCAGGCAAGTCCCGTTCCCCTGGCAACCGCCAAACCCAGACTCGTCCATGGGATTGCCAGACAGAGAAGCGTGATTGGTCACTCCAGAGAACACGTCTCACTGCTCTAGAGTCCAGTGGCGGCGTGCTTTACCCCACTGCATCCCATGCTTTGCATTGCACTTGGTGATGTAAGGCTTGGATGAGCTGCTCGGCCATGGAAACCCATTCCATGACGCTCTCTACACACTGTTCTTGAGCTCATCTGAAGGCCACAGAAGTTTGGAGGTCTGTAGCTATTGACTCTGCAGAAAGTTGGTGACTTCTGCGCACTGTGACCCTCAGCATGCGCTGACCCCGCTCTGTGATTTTACGTGGCCTATCACTTCGTGGCTGAGTTGCTGTTGTTCCCAATTGCTTACACTTTGTTATAATCCCACTAACAGTTGAGCGTGGAATATTTAGTAGTGAGGAAATGTCAGGAATGGACTTATTGCACAGGTGGCAACCTATCACGGTACCACGCTTGAGTTCACTGAGCTCCTGAGAGCGACCCATTCTTTCACAAATGTTTGTAGAAGCGTCTGCATGCCTAGTGCTTGATTTATACGCCTGTGGCCATGAAGTGACTGAACACCTGAACTCAGTGATTTGGAGGGGCGTCCCAATACTTTTGGCAATATAATATAGTGTATGCTTTTACACACTGCACTTCTCAAATGGTTTAATGTTATGTGCAACAGCTTTAGTACTTTAAATTTATTCTTTTCTTAATCACTGTTTTTATATTATTGGCTGATCAAGATGAATTGCTTGTTGTGTTTGTAACAATAATTGGATAAAAGCATCTGCTAAATGAATGAATGTAAATGTATTAGATTCTCTTTTGCTTCCTTATTACCTCACTGTGACAGACCAGCTTTATTAATATTGAATAGATGTTACTGACATGTAAATGTGGGCGGTCATATGTTAATGAGCTTGCTCAGACAGGAAGTGTTGTGAATCTCACAGGTTGTGATTTTGTGTTTCAGGGTTATCACAGGCCGAATCACTACATCGCTACACAAGGTAAGAGTCAATTCTGTGTGTGTGTGTGTGTGTGTGTGTGTGTGTGTAGAGGCAGATGCACAGAGTCCACTGGGTCTTATTTGGTTAGATGGAGTGTGTGCCCTTCACGTCTCCTGAGCGATTAATCAGGTCTGGCTGAGGTTGGCGGCACACGGGTGGCATATTAAATAAATGGATTAACAGAAGTGCGTTTGTCACTCGTCTAATCTGGCCTGCTGAGGGCTGACGGAGGCGGCAGTGACGAGCTCACAGGTTAAAGCTGATGTATGTCTGTGTGTGTGTGTGTGTGTGTGTGTGTGTGTGTGTGTGTGTGTGTGTGTGTGTGTAAGGCGTCTCTGATGCCATCTCAATCTGCTGGTGTGGTGTGGGGATTTGCATAATTACCTGTTTATTAGAGCATTGCATGCTGCTCTCCTCTGTGTCTCAATTAAAACACACACAGACAAACACACACACATGCACGAGGGCCAAGCGTGTTTCTCTGCATACTAACACACACTGTTCAAATGTGTTTAGATATGCAATTAAATCTATATTACTATCAAAAAGTTTGGGGTCGGTTAGATTTTTTAATGTTTTTGAAAGAGTCTCTTCTGCTCACCAAGGCTGCGTTTATTTGATTTATTAAAAATACAGAAAAAACTGTGAAATATTATTCCAATGTAAAACAGCTGTTTTCTATGTGAATATACTGTATAGTAAAGTGTAATTTATTCCTGTGATCAAAGCTGAATTTATCATCATTACTCCAGTCTTCAGTGTCACATGATCCTTCACAAATCATTCTCATATGATGATTTGATGCTCAACAAACATTTATGATTATTATCAATGATTATTATCTATTTTATCTATCAATTTTAACTTTAACCTGTTAGTGGGTGGGATATATTAGGCAGCAAGTGAACATTTTGCCCTCAAAGTTGATGTGTTAGAAGCAATGGAAGAAGGTGGCCTGGTCTGATGGTTCAAAAATGGTTCAGGAATGGTTTGAGGAGCACAACAACGAGTTTGAGGTGTTGACTTGGCCTCCAGATTCCCCAGATCTCAATCCAATCGAGCATCTGTGGGATGTGCTGAACAAACAAGTCCGATCCATGGAGGCCCCACCTTGCAACTTACAGGACTTAAAGGATCTGCTGCTAACATCTTGGTGCCAGATATCACAGCACACCTTCAGGGGTCTAGTGGAGTCCATGCCTTGACGGGTCAGGGCTGAGCAGGGCAGCAAAAGGGGGACCAACACAATATTAGGAAGGTGGTCATAATGTTATGCCTGATCGATGTGTATATATATATATATATATATATATACATCCAAAGTGTGGTACATAAAGCCGCCTGTCAGTACTAAATCTTAACCGTTCTTTTTCACTGCTTAAACAGTCAAATACACACAAAATAATGTCAAAATGCGGTCTTAGTGAGTATTCATGTAAACACAGTCAGTTCTGTTTTAAGTGAACGTAAACAGTTGAGAAAGAAAACGTGTGTGTAACAGTATATTAGATCCGTGCGTCAGGTCTTAAAGTGACAGTAGCCTAATAAACCTGCTGACAAATTATGAGATAATACAAACCCGATTCCAAAAAAGTTGGGACACTGTACAAATTGTGAATAAAAACAGAATGCAATGATGTGGAAGTTTCAAATTTCAATATTTTATTCAGAATACAACATAGATGACATATCAAATGTTTAAACTGAGAAAATTTATAATTTTAAGGGAAAAATAAGTTGATTTTAAATTTCATGGCATCAACACATCTCAAAAAAGTTGGGACAAGGCCATGTTTACCACTGTGTGGCATCCCCTCTTCTTTTTATAACAGTCTGCAAACGTCTGGGGACTGAGGAGACAAGTTGCTCAAGTTTAGGAATAGGAATGTTGTCCCATTCTTGTCTAATACAGGCTTCTAGTTGCTCAACTGTCTTAGGTCTTCTTTGTCGCATCTTCCTCTTTATGATGCGCCAAATGTTTTCTATGGGTGAAAGATCTGGACTGCAGGCTGGCCATTTCAGTACCCGGATCCTTCTTCTACGTAGCCATGATGTTGTAATTGATGCAGTATGTGGTCTGGCATTGTCATGTTGGAAAATGCAAGGTCTTCCCTGAAAGAGACGACGTCTGGATGGGAGCAGATGTTGTTCTAGAACTTGGATATACCTTTCAGCATTGATGGTGCCTTTCCAGATGTGTAAGCTGCCCATGCCACACACACTCATGCAACCCCATACCATCAGAGATGCAGGCTTCTGAACTGAGCGCTGATAACAACTTGGGTTGTCCTTGTCCTCTTTAGTCCGGATGACATGGCGTCCCAGTTTTCCAAAAAGAACTTCAAATTTTGATTCGTCTGACCACAGAACAGTTTTCCACTTTGCCACAGTCCATTTTAAATGAGCCTTGGCCCAGAGAAAACGCCTGCGCTTCTGGATCATGTTTAGATATGGCTTCTTTTTTGACCTATAGAGTTTTAGCCGGCAACGGCGAATGACACGGTGGATTGTGTTCACCGACAATGTTTTCTGGAAGTATTCCTGAGCCCATGTTGTGATTTCCATTACAGTAGCATTCCTGTATGTGATGCAGTGCCGTCTAAGGGCCCGAAGATCACGGGCATCCAGTATGGTTTTCCGGCCTTGACCCTTACGCACAGAGATTGTTCCAGATTCTCTGAATCTTTGGATGATATTATGCACTGTAGATGATGATAACTTCAAACTCTTTGCAATTCTTCTCTGAGAAACTCCTTTCTGATATTGCTCCACTATTTTTCTCCGCAGCATTGGGGGAATTGGTGATCCTCTGCCCATCTTGACTTCTGAGAGACACTGCCACTCTGAGAGGCTCTTTTTATACCCAATCATGTTGCCAATTGACCTAATAAGTTGCAAATTGGTCCTCCAGCTGTTCCTTATATGTACATTTAACTTTTCCGGCCTCTTATTGCTACCTGTCCCAACTTTTTTGGAATGTGTAGCTCTCATGAAATCCAAAATGAGCCAATATTTGGCATGACATTTCAAAATGTCTCACTTTCAACATTTGATATGTTATCTATATTCTATTGTGAATAAAATATAAGTTTATGAGATTTGTAAATTATTGCATTCCTTTTTTATTCACAATTTGTACAGTGTCCCAACTTTTTTGGAATCGGGTTTGTATTAAAAATATCTATATGGCAGTTTTTCCCAATGGTATGGATGTCAAAATTGTGGCCAGTGAAAATGATGAGTGGCTAGTAACTTTGGAAAACCACTGGCCAGAGTGACTGCTGAGCAAAAATACAAACTTTTGTGAAATGTGTCTGGTCTGTCTGAGGTTCTTCAGGGTTTCTTCAGTGTTTGAGTGCCTGAGGATTCGTCTGTGCCCGCCTGAGGCGTTCCCTCTTCTTCCTCTCCTCTAATTCCCCCGATCTCTCTGTCACGTCATCTCTGAACGTGAGGCAGGTTTAATGCAGGAGTTCAGGACTGGTTTAGATGGAGCGAGAGCCGCCAGGACCTGAACTTCAGGCCGGCCACGACACCGGGATTCTCTGAGAGCTGCAGCCGATACATAATTCATCTTCTTCATTCTGAGCTTGACATGAGAGACAGAACGTCAGTCTTTCTGTGAGCGAGCCGTGGGAACAGACGCGGTCCTGAGCCGTGGCGCCGGGGTCGAGCGGTGAGACGTACAGGGAGAAACCGAGGGCTGACGGGAGATTTTTACCTCTCTGCGCTTGTAAGAGAATAATGTATGAACACTGTCACTGTTGAGAGATCTGACCGGATAAAAGACCATCACTTTCCTCTTCTGCTGCACCAGAGATACTGAACTAATGCTAAATATGAGCCGGTTAAAGGAAGAGTTCAGACGAAATCATCATTTACTCACTTTATATGATCTGTGGAAACAGCAGACGCTGATGAGCGTGACCGCCTCATTCATTAACATCAACTAACTATTAAAAATACTACTACAGCGTTTATTGGTCTTAATGTTTATGTCAACAGTTATTAATGCATTAATAAAATCAAAAGTTGTATCTGTTAATATTATTTAATGAACCTGAGCTGATGAACTGGTGTGTTTTTATTAACTAACAAACAAAGATGATGACTTGCTGTTTGTTATTATTAGTTAATGCATTATCTATTGTTTCCTAATTGTAACATGTTACCGTTTTTATGGTTTTAGTTGAGGTTAATTAGTAAAATCAACGAAAACAACATAAAACAACATAAACTTTTCTTAAGAGTAAATGAGCAGAATTACATTTATGGGGGTGAATTAAGACTTTAATAAGATTTGACGTGTGTGTGTGTGTGTGTGTGTGTGTGTGTGTGTGTGTGTGTGTGTGTGTGTGTGTGTGTGAGAGAGTGTGTGTGTGGAACCTCAACTGGACTGACAGCTGCATCTCCAAGTCTCAGCAGAGAACATCACACGCACACACACACACACACACACACTCTCTGGCAGTAAGTGCAGCTCTGGACTCTCAACAGCAGCTTGAGCTCACAGTCATTAGATCAATGTGGGAAAACCAACAAAAATTAGTAAATCAACAGTAACTCTCCCTCATTCATTAGTGCTCAAACCTCTAGCATTAAGTATTACGCTTCAAAAACATAATTTACTTCTGTCTTGTTTTCCAGCACAAACATCTAAACATTCTTAAATCAAGACACATTTACTGGAGAAGAAGAGAAATGACTGAAGATATTAAGCCAAAAATGTGTCCAAATGAAGTGTTTGTGATTAAAACAAGAACAAAAATCAGCCAATGGAGTCAGAAAAATAATATTGTTTTCCCTTTGAATTAAGTTTATTTTTCTAATTTCCACTTGATGTTTTGACTAGTTGTGGTTGTGTTATATTTAAAGCAGGTGAGCGGCGTTGCAGTGTGTGTGTGTCACTACCATGTAATATTAATGAGCACACAGAGACTTTGTCTTTCAGTGGGTTTTATATTATGCTGGTTGTAGGAGAATTCAGCAGCTCACTCACACACACACACACACACACACACACACACACACACACACACACTCACACACTCACACATCACATGAAGAATGGTGGGTTTCCAGAAATGACTGTCAGCATCTCTTGACAGCTGAAGTTTGTGATACGGGATGTGTGTGCAGTTTTTCCTCCTTTTTGGCAGAATCTTCAGACTTCAGCATAAAGTTTTCTCTTGTTTTTTTCTTTCTTTCTTTTTTTTTTTTTTTTTTTTTTTTTTTTTTTTTTTGCTGAAACTTCTCCAATAAGTTTTTGTAGCACATTTGTTTTTCCTGGAAATTTGCAGTTAAAGATATTCTGGGACTGAAGCACCAGGTGCACGTTGGGTAGTTCGACTCTCGACTTTGAGCTCGGCGCGTTCGCTGTGTGTCATTATGAGGGAGTTTTTTATAGAAGTCTCTCAGTTGAGAGAGAGAGAAGCGCCTGCTGTTATTGCTTTAATATTAGTATTTTCAGTTATAGTCTGATCTGGCCAATATTGCAATCTGATAATATCAGGGCTTATTTTACACTGCAAAAAATGTTCCAGCACAAATATCTACACCGATCAGGCATAACATTATGACCACCTTCCTAATATTGTGTTGGTCCCCCTTTTGCTGCCAAAACAGCCCTGACCCGTCGAGGCATGGACTCCACTAGACCCCTGAAGGTGTGCTGTGGGATCTGGCACCAATATGTTAGCAGCAGATCCTTTAAGTCCTGTAAGTTGCAAGGTGGGGCCTCCATGGATCGGACTTGTTTGTTCAGCACATCCCACAGATGCTCGATTGGATTGAGATCTGGGGAATTTGGAGGCCAAGTCAACACCTCAAACTCGTTGTTGTGCTCCTCAAACCATTCCTGAACCATTTTTGGTCTGCAACAATGCTTAGGTAGGTGGTACGTGTCAAAGTAACATCCACATGGATGGCAGGACCCAAGGTTTCCCAGCAGAACATTGCCCAAAGCATCACACTGCCTCTGCCGGCTTGCCTTCTTCCCATAGTGCATCCTGGTGCCATGTGTTCCCCAGGTAAGCCACGCACACGCACCCGGCCATCCACGTGATGTAAAAGAAAACGTGATTCATCAGACCAGGCCACCTTCTTCCATTGCTCCGTGGTCCAGTTCTGATGCTCACGTGCCACTGTTGGTGCTTTCGGCGGTGGACAGGGGTCAGCATGGGCACCCTGACTGGTCTGCGGCTATGCCGCCCCATACGCAACAAACTGCGATGCACTGTGTATTCTGACACCTTTCTATCAGAACCAGCATTAACTTCTTGAGCAATTTGAGCTCCAGTAGCTCGTCTGTTTGATCGGACCACACGGGCCAGCCTTCGCTCTCCACGTGCATCAATGAGCCTTGGCCGCCCATGACCCTGTCGCCGGTTCACCACTGTTCCTTCCTTGGAGCACTTTTGATAGATACTGACCACTGCAGACCGGGAACACCCCACAAGAGCTGCAGTTTTGGAGATGCTCTGACCCAGTCGTCTAGCCATCACAATTTGGCCCTTGTCAAACTCGCTCAAATCCGTATGCTTGCCCATTTTTCCTGCTTCTAACACATCAACTTTGAGGACAAAATGTTCACTTGCTGCCTAATATATCCCACCCACTAACAGGAGCCGTGATGAAGAGATCATCAGTGTTATTCACTTCATCTGTCATAATGTTATGCCTGATCGGTGTAAATATCATTTGAGATTTGGTGATCAGTAGGTGGTGCTGTCCTCGATCGGCTCAGACTCCAGCGGTTCTCTCTGTGTCTGTCAGGAGCCGGTTCTGTTCGTCCGTGTCGTGCAGACGCTGGTGGTTTTGCGTGTGTTTTAATATGCGCTGCTGGTAAATGTTGTGTGTTCTGACGGCTGCGGTGTGGCATTACAAACCCACTCAGCAGATGTCCTGCTCGCCTCCCATCATTCCTATCGTCCCCTGAGGCTCGTGGGCAGGCGGTGTGGGAGCAAGGGAAGACATTTAAGCCTTCGAGACGCTGAGAAACATGCAGTTACCATTTCAAACTGCACAAGAAGATGCTTGAATGTGAACAAGAGCTGAGAAAGCAAAATAATAAACTCACCAAAGCTGCATTTATTTTGATCAAAAATACTGTACAAATTGTGAAATATTATTGGAATTTAAAATTATTGTTCTCTATGTGAATAGTTCTCTTAGAGAATATTCACATAGAGAACAGCTGATTTACACTGGAGTAATATTTCACTGTTTTACTGTATTTATGATCAGATAAATGAGCAGAAGAGACTTTCAAAAACATTAATTATTCCAAACTTTTAGGAGTTGAAGCTGAAGTGTTTAGAAGAGTTCTGTGTGTGTGTGTGTAAGAGCGGATCCTTCCTCCAGCTGCTCGCATTAACAGCCACTTTTAATCATTTGTCAAAAGTCGTTTACTTTTTAGAGTCGGGAATTGATTAAACACAATATTAATTCAGATTAATTAGTTCCAGAATGGAATGGCTCCCATCCGTGTTGAACCGAACACAATGAAGGTCTGATTGTGTGTGTTTTCTCTCTGCAGGGCCGATGCAGGAGACCGTCATTGACTTCTGGAGGATGGTGTGGCAGGAGAACACGGCAACCATCGTCATGGTGACCAACCTGGTGGAGGTTGGCAGGGTGAGTGTGAGACGGTGATGATCTCGTGATGACCATGTGCTTCTGTGCTCTAGTGTGTGACGAACACCTGTATCTCAGATGCTGTGTGTGTGTGTGTGTGTGTGTGTGTATGTTCATCGGCTGGTGTGAATGTGTTTCTGTCCTCCGTCCGTGTCTAGAGTTCAGATGAGTGTGTGTGTGTGTGTGTGTGTGTGTGTGTGTGTGTGTGTGTGTGTGTGTGTGTGTGTGTGTGTGTGTGTGTGTGTTCAGAGTTCAGATGAGTGTGTGAGATCAACTCCCTCAGGATCACTTGCTGAGTAAATGATGCATTCTGGGCTTCATCAATGTGAACTGGCCAGAAACTGATCAATGGAGCTCATTATCAGACACACAAACCCTGAATCTACAGACAGACGGAGAAACGCTGCAGTCGATATCATGTGACTGTAATAACAGAACTGCGGTTTATATTAAAATAAGAGACATTTATTAGCCACTAATGAAGAACTGATTCATTCTAGAGTTTTCTTTCATATTAAATAATCATTTTTTTTATGCTGTCAATGCATGTACATATTTCAGCAGTGAATACACACTCAACAATCCTGTAAACAGACTATTCTCTATCCATCCATCCATCCATTCATCTATCCATCCAAATCTATCTATCTATCTATCTATCTATCTATCTATCTATCTATCTATCTATCTATCTATCTATCTATCTATCTATCTATCTATCTATCTATCATCCATCCATCCACCCATCCATTAGTCTATCCATCCAAATCTATCTATCCATCCATCCATTTATCCATCCCACTATTTGTCTGTCCATCCGTCCATTCATCTATCCATCCATATCTATCTATCTATCCATCCATCCATCCATCCAAATCTATCCATCCAAATTTATCTATTTATCTATCATCCATCCATCCATCCATCATCCCACTATTTGTCTGTCCATCCGTCTATTCGTCTGTATATCCTTCCATACATCCATCCATCCATTCGTCTATCCATCCAAATCTATCTATCCACCCATCCATCCATCCATCCATCCATCCATCCAAATCTATCCATCCAAATCTATCTATTTATCTATCCATCCATTTATCATCCCACTATTTGTCTGTCCATCTGTCTATTCGTCTGTATATCCATCCATACATCCATCCATCCATTCGTCTATCCATCCAAATCTATCTATCCACCCATCCATCCATCCACCCATCTATCATCCATCCATCCATCCAAATCTATCCATCTATCTATCCATCCATCCATCCATTTATCCATCCCACTGTTTGTCTGTCCATCCATCTATTCATCTGTATATCCATCCATCCATTCTTCTATCCACCCATCCATCCATCCATCCATTCGTCTATCCATCCAAATCTATCTATCCATCATCCATCCATCCATCCATCCACCCACCCACCCACTCATCCATCCACCCACCCATCCATCCATCCATCCATCCATCCATCATCCATCCATCCATCCATCCATTAGTCTATCCATCCATCCATCCATCCATCCATCCAAATCTATCCATCCAAATCTATCTATTTATCTATCTATCCATCCATCCATTCATTTATCCATCCCACTATTTGTCTGTCCATCCATTTATTCTTCTGTATATCCATCCATACATCCATCCATCTATTCGTCTATCCATCCATCCATCCATCCATCCACCCATCCATCTATCTATCCCACTATTTGTCTGTCCATCCGTCTATTCGTCTATCCATCTATCCATTAAATAAAACATTTATGTAATGCTGTCAATGCATCTTCATATTTCAACACTGAATACTCATAATCCTGTAAACAGACTCTTGTTTATAGAGAAAGACCTTCAGCGTTCTTATTTATAGTCATTAACGGTCTGATTAATTTAATTATTGTTAAAGTTCAACATGTTTAAAAATAGAGCTGGAAGAATTAAGACTGAACAAACACAAACTACATGAAGAGTCACGATCGGATTGGATCATTTACAGTAGAGTTTTGCTGAAGTTTTGCTCCTAAAACATCTAAAATCAGATATTATAACCCGGACTAAAATCAATACATTTGTTAATCATAATAATCCATTCTTGCGTAAAGTGTTGTAGTTGATTATCAGATCAGAACAGATGATTGGAGGATGTGCGCGTGTCGGATCTGCTCTGGTCCTGCAGATGTGCGGAGCCGCGGGCCGTCTGTTACATGATGCTGATCTAATGTGGGCGTGAGCGCCGGCTTCCCCACGGAGACCCATAAACCCACCGCTGCGTTCCACTGATACCCATCTGCGGCCACGCTCAACTCAGGCATTCTGAGAGATTTGTGGAAGATTAGATGAATGCTACAGGGCAGAGAGAGAGAGAGAGAAAGTTTGTGTCCTGATGGAGGAAATTGTTTGGCTGGAGGCAAAACACAGAGACAAGTGTGTGTCTGTTCAGTTCAGATCCATCTGTCTATCTATCTATCCATCTACCCATCTATTCATCTGTTTCTCTATTTGTCTGTCCGTCCGTCCCAAAATTAAACATATTCATCAGCAATTAATTTTCCAAAATAACATGGCATGTGATCCACTGTATATACACTATATTGCCAAAAGTATTGGGACGCCCCTCTAAATCACTGAGTTCAGGTGTTCAATCACTTCATGGCCACAGGTGTATAAATCAAGCACTAGGCATGCAGACGCTTCTACAAACATTTGTGAAAGAATGGGTCGCTCTCAGGAGCTCAGTGAACTCAAGCGTGGTACCGTGATAGGTTGCCACCTGTGCAATAAGTCCATTCCTGACATTTCCTCACTACTAAATATTCCACGTTCAACTGTTAGTGGGATTATAACAAAGTGGAAGCAATTGGGAACAACAGCAACTCAGCCACGAAATGATAGGCCACGTAAAATCACAGAGCGGGGTCAGCGCATGCTGAGGGTCACAGTGCGCAGAAGTCGCCAACTTTCTGCAGAGTCAACAGCTACAGACCTCCAAACTTCTGTGGCCTTCAGATTAGCTCAAGAACAGTGTGTAGAGAGCTTCATGGAATGGGTTTCCATGGCCGAGCAGCTCATCCAAGCCTTACATCACCAAGTGCAATGCAAAGCGTGGGATGCAGTGGGGTAAAGCACGCCGCCACTGGACTCTAGAGCAGTGGAGACGTGTTCTCTGGAGTGACCAATCATGCTTCTCTGTCTGGCAATCCCATGGACGAGTCTGGGTTTTGGCGGTTGCCAGGAGAACGGGACTTGCCTGACTGCATTGTGCCAAGTGTAAAGTTTGGTGGAGGGGGGATTATGGGGTGGGGTTGTTTTTCAGGGGTTGGGGGCGTTTGGGGACGGCCCCTTCCTGTCCCAACATGACTGCGCACCAGTGCACAAAGCGTCGGTCCATAAAGACATGGATGAGCGAGTTTGGTGTGGAGGAACTTGACTGGCCTGCACAGAGTCCTGACCTCAACCCGATAGAACACCTTTGGGATGAATTAGAGCGGAGACTGCGAGCCAGGCCTTCTCGTCCAACATCAGTGCCTGACCTCACAAATGCGCTTCTAGAAGAATGGTCAAAAATTCCCATAAACACACTCCTAAACCTTGTGGAAAGCCTTCCCAGAAGAGTTGAAGCTGTTAGAGCTGCAAAGGGTGGGCCAACTCCATATTAAACCCTACGGATTAAGAATGGGATGCCATTAAAGTTCATGTGCATGTAAAGGCAGGCGTCACAAAACTTTTGCCAATATAATGTATCTTCCTATGATCCTGTCCTTTCTCCACTCTATAGTTTTGAACTGTTGATGAAATATTCCTCAAATGTTCCCAATGGTGTTCCTCAAGACTCTGTCTTGGGCCCTCTTTTATTTATTATCTACCTCTTACCTCTTAATCATATTTTTAGGAAATTTGGTATTAATTTCCACTGCTATGCGGATGACACTGATGAGATCAAATCCTTCAATATTCTCAAGCTAAATAATGATAAAACTGAGCTTCTTCTTGTTGGCACTAAATTCGACAGCTTTTGATCAATTTAATGCATTAAAAATAAATTACATTTATTTTTTAATCTATTTTATTTCATTTCATTTTGTGTTGTGTTGTTTTATTTTATTTATTAATCATTAAATATGACAGCTTTTGATCAATTTAATGCGTCCTTGATCAATAAAAGTATTCATTTCTTTAAAAAAATCATACTGACCCCAAACTTTTGAATGATAGTCTGTCTGTCTAGTTTTAATATATTTATGCTTAATGCTGCATAACCTTCAGATTATAAGAGTTTAAGACAGCATTCAAAGTCTGCACTGATACAGCTTCATATATTTTATTCCCTATGTTTGAATGTAATAATCCTGTGAGTAACACTATTGAGCCCAGCACATGCAGACATACAGAATCCGTCCTAATTGCTGAAATAATATGATGGTTTTTCCGTCATATAATCCCAGAGGAGCTGCAGCGTCTCAGCGGGAGACTCTCATGTCTCCAATCACATTCCCTCTCTAATGATAGTGGAGAAAATTGAATTTGCGCACTCCGAGTATCTCTCAGAAGTGTCACGATTCCCAGTGTTTTCCGCTCTCTCTCTCTCTCCGTCAGCGCGCTGCTGTTGTGCTGGTTGTCTTACTGCAAAGTGAGTTTTGTAATCATGTTGTCATATATGTTGTGCGTATGTTTATTCGTGCACTATTAGATTGGAAAGCCCCACTCTTCCGTGTGAGAGTTATTAGTGCGGGTGTTTCTCTGCTGACTGGATTATATTGCCACATAATGAGGTTTTGTTGGCCGCACCTCATGAGAAGTGTAATGGAGTTAACGCTGAAGATCATCCCAGACGTGTTCTGATCCGGTCCGGTCGGGTGTCGATGTCACGTCTGGAAGTGCAGAACTCATTTAGCTGTGCGTAATGTGTGAATGAGAACATTAATGTGTGAATTACATCCCTGAGAGAGCCGACGGCCGCCAGGAGACGAGGAAACCCAACGGGCGCTCGCAGGGAAAGAGTTGAGCTCTTCGCTCTGATTGGCTGACAGACACTCCAGGTGTTGATTAATGAAGGTTTAGTGACTGGGGTGTGAGGTCTTCAGGAGTCAAGCTTTATTTCTACAGCGCTTTATATTGTTTCAAAGCAGCTTTACAGTGATAACAGGACAATAACACAATCAAACCAGTATCTACTGTAGCATTTTAGTCACATATTTAAAATAATTTAAAATAACAAACCCACATTAATTAAAGGTGTAAAAATTCTACCTGTCTTTTATCAGATGGTGACATCACTTAACACTCAATGAAAGAGTGTTTCTCAGAAACATACACACACATTAACAGGCGTTTACCTGTGGTTACCCTGGTCTTACTGCGGATACCTGTGTTGCTATGGTTACAGATGTAAGGGATAATCCGAACAGAAGCGCTGCTTCTGGGTTGATCAAAAAGGTTGATCACATGTTCTTCAAAGAGTGCAGAAATATAATATCTTTTCATATCAAAACTGATCGCACTGCACTTTTTACTCTTTTTATTAACTTGTCCTCGTATCTCCCTTTTAAAGCATTCATTTGATTTCATTTTAATTATATCTATAGCTTTAATTGTTATAGTTATTATGCACGATTTTATGGCTAATATCAAGAATATAGAAATAATGAGTTCGGTGTGTGAACTCATATTAATTAATTAAACGTGTAAAAATATCTAACTGGCTTTTATTTTATTAAAACACTTTTAAAGAAGCTCCAAATATTTAATCTTAACTATCATATGGCCTATTACTGCAGTATTTTTGGACATACTTTAATTTAAATTATTTGAATTTAATTATTCTTCTTTTTTGCAAAAAAAAATACTTTAATTAATACGACTTAATTTCAAAAGAGTATTTGTAAACATTTTAAAGGTATAAAAATTACCTTTTTTATTTTATTTTACTTTATTTTGTATGTTTATTTATTTAATTTATTTATTTTATCATTTTAAGAAGCTCCGATCATATGGTATTAATTTAATTTAATTACTCTCATGACAAAACTTGTTTGTAAAAATACTTTAAATGTTTAAATAACTCTTTTGAAAGTAATGATTAAGGTGTGAAATATCTAATTATTTTTAATCGCTTTTATGTAAAGCATTCTGAATTACCATTGTGTATAAAATCTGCTTTAAAACTGCAGTATTTACTGATATTTAATATTGAGTTACCTAATATTTAATATTTTCTTTTTTTATGCATTGCACTCTAAGTTCATTGCACTAAGTGTGTGCAGTGACAATAAAAACATTCTCATTCTAAATAAACATGCATTACATAAATAAATAAAAGTTGCCTCAGTTATGAAATATGAATGTGGTTGAAGTGGCTTGATCAGGTTGCGAGCCGGACTCAAACCTGAGCTCTGATTACAGTCTGTGTTCGTGTCTCAGGTGAAATGCTGTAAATACTGGCCGGACGACACAGAGATCTACAGAGACATCAAGGTGACGCTGATCGAAACGCAGCTTCTGTCCGAGTACGTGATCAGGACGTTTGCGGTGGAGAAGGTGAGGAAACGCTCTTTACAGACGCTCCATTAGAGCGACCTCAGGGTCACGTGTGCGTCTCTGTCTCGTCCTCAGCGAGGAGCGCACGAGATCCGTGAGATCAGCCAGTTCCATTTCACCGGCTGGCCGGATCACGGCGTCCCGTATCACGCCACGGGCCTGCTGGGCTTCGTACGCAGGGTCAAAGCCAAATCACCCACTAATGCCGGACCCATCGTGGTCCACTGCAGGTATGACATCATCACCACCCGCAGTCACATGATGCACGCTTGATCTGACTGTCCTCGGACTCTTTATAACAAGTCACGCCAGCTTTATTTCTTCAGCACATTTTATTTATTTATTTATTTGTTTGTTTGTTTGTTTGTTTATTTGTTTATTTTATTACTTTATTTTTATGTATTTTTGTTTGTTTGTTTCTTTATTTTATTATTTTATTTTTTATTATTTTATTATTTTATGTTATTATTTATTTGTTTGTTTATTTATTAATTTTATTTGAATACTTTATTTTTATTTTATTTTTTTTATTTTTATTTTTTTTTATTTTATTGGATCTTATCTCTGTGGTTTTCTCTAGTGAACTCAATCTGTGTTTTGATTGGTCGCCTCACAGCGCGGGGGCGGGGCGAACAGGCTGCTTCATCGTGATTGACATCATGCTGGACATGGCGGAGCGGGAGGGCGTGGTCGACATCTACAACTGCGTGAGGGAGCTGCGGTCGCGCAGGGTCAACATGGTCCAGACCGAGGTATTCCTTCTCTCACCTTTGACCTCTGACCTTTTTACCTTCGCCTCATTGAGCCTGTTGAGTAAACGATGTTAATCACAGTTCGGTGTGTTTCAGTGACGTCATTGCCATTGGTTACATTTTGATTTATATTTATAGTTTTTATTCATATTTAAAGTTAGAGGTTTAGAACAAACCCTCTTAAATCAAGATACATTTACTTCTATCTATCTATCTATCTATCTATCTATCTATCTATCTATCTATCTATCTATCTATCTATCTATCTATCTATCTATCTATCTATCTATCCATCTGTCCATCCATCCATCTTTCCATCCTAATATGGTCATACTTCCTGGTTCTAGTTAGAACTCGAGCTGCTGCGTTTTGGACCAGCTGCAGTTTATTTATTAAGCGTGCAGGGCAACCACCCAGTAGAGCATTACAATAATCTAGTCTTGAGGTCATGAACGCATGAACTAACTGATCAGCATTTTGCACTGAGAGCATATGTCATATTTTAGATCTTTCCATCTGTCATCTATCCATCCATCCATCCTTCCATCCATCCATCCTTGGATCCATCATCTCTCCATCCATCTATCCATCTTTCCATCCATCCTTCCATCCATCCATCCATCCTTCCTTCCATTCATCCATCCATCATCCATCCATCATCTATCCATCCATCCATCCACCATCTATCCATCCATCATCTATGCATCCATCATCCATCCATCCATCATCCCTCCATCCATCCATCCATCCATCCATCCTTCCATTCATCCATCCATCCATCCTTCCATCCATCATCCATCCATCCATCCATCCATCCATCATCTATGCATCCATCATCCATCCATCCATCCACCATCTATCCATCCATCATCTATCTATCCATCCATCCATCCATCCATACATTATACATCCATCATCCATCTGACTTTTTCATTTCTCTTCTCCAGTAAATGTGTCTTGATTTAAGAATGTTTAGATATTTGTGCTGGAAAACGAGACAGGAACACTGAGGAAGAGAATAATTTGTTTTTTGCAGTGTAATTAAATTTTATTCTATTCAGCTGTGGTGTCTTGCCTTAAAAACAGAGATAAAAATATGCATGAATGCACAAAGAGGCTTTTAGAACAGAAACATCCTACTGCGAGTGTTAAAGCGCCGTAAATGCACTCGAGTCCTCCTGATTCCAGCATGTCAAACACACCGCTGCTATTTTAACCTATTAGCATCTCATAAACACTCTCAACATCACGCCTTATAAGAGCCGTAAATGCGTTTGAGTGAGGAGAGGAGATGATCGCGCTCCTGTGTGTGCGTGCAGATGAAGATCTCTCCAGCATCCTCAACGCACGCCATCTGGAGCGGCCGCAGATTCACTCAGACCGCAGGCGTCATTACGCTTAACGGCTGCGTGTTTCATAGCCGACGTCTGGGATGGTATTTGGTAACGTTTGCCTGATTCACCCTCCTTAAGTTCAGTGACCTTCAGAGGCATGTGTGTGTGTGTCCCTCGCAGGTGTTTTGGCACGCTCTCTCGCCCTACGGGCTCTTGTTACCTTTTTACACGTGTGTTTGAACCGTCACTGATCATTTGCGATGACACAGAGTCGCTCATTAGAGCACCGCATCGTTTTCAGGCACGGCTTGCGTTCTGGAAAGGTCAAAGTTCGCGGCAGATGCCTAATCAGAGACGCGCTGACCCCGTCCTCACAATCTAGTCAACGGTGACAGGCCAAGATGGTTTGAAAATGTCACTTCAGCAGAGATTTCCATCAAGCGCTGGAGTCGCTGAGGCGAAAGCTTCTGATTTCAGTCCTGAGATGCTTTGAGGATTCGCGGCTAATAAAGTTTGATGTTGGGAATCCCTCGTGAAACAAACGAGTGCGATCACAGCGGCATCTGCATTTACAAAACAGACCAAGGATGTTGGGAGACGTGAAAGCAAGCATTAACTACACGTTCATTATGAGTTTGGGGTCAGTAAGATGTTTCAATGTTGTTGAAGGAAGTCTCTTTTGCTCTCCAAGGCTGATCAAAAATCCAGTAAACAGTGAAATATTACTCCAGTGTAAAGCAGCTGTTCTCTATGTGAATATATAGTAAAGTGTAATTTATTCCTGTGATCAAAGCTGAATTTATCATCATTACTCCAGTCTTCAGTGTCACATGATCCTTCACAAATCATTCTCATATGAGGATTTGATGCTCAACAAACATTTATGATTATTATCAGTGTTGATATTTTTGTGGAAACTGATACATTTGATTTATTTCATGATTCTGTGATGAATAGAATGAATCTCATTTCTTGTCGTTGTCAGGAGCAGTACGTCTTCATCCATGATGCCATTTTGGAGGCGTGTCTCTGCGGCGACACCACCATCCCAGCCAATCAGCTTCGCTCAGTTTACTACGACATGAACCGATTGGACCCTCAGACCAACTCCAGTCCAATCAAAGAGGAGTTCAGGGTGAGAGACGATTCCTGCTCTAAACTCGTCATAAAGTGATTCAGAGCTGAAGATATGAAGGAGTGTGTGTGTTACTGTGATTCAGCTGCTTTGATTTGATTTTATGAAGTACTCTGATGAATAAAGGTATAATATGAGCGTTTGTATCAGTGTGATGTGAATGTTGCAGTGAGAGACCGTTTCAGCATCAGCCGTCCTTAAACACATCATCACCAGTTATTTGATTAGGCTGATATTGGAAGCAGAAAATAACAGGTTTATAACAGGTTTATTTTCTGTTCAAACAACAAACTCTTATTTTTTAACTCTTTATTTTCTAACTGATCGTACTCACAGTTTTCCTTTCTTCTTTCCATCCATCCATCCTTCTATCAATTCATTCATCCATCTATCCATCCATCCATCCATCCATCCATCCATCCATCCTTCCATCCATCCATTCATCCTTCCTTCCTTCCTTCCTTCCTTCCATCCATTTATCTATACCCATCTGTCCATCCATCCAATCATCTATCCATCCATCCACCCTTACTTCTTTCCATCCATCCATCCATCCATCCATCCATCCATCGTTCCTTCCATCCATCCCTCCATCTATCCATCCATCCTTCCTTCTTTCCATCCATCCATCCATCCATCCTTCCTTCCATCCATTTATCTATACCTATCTGTCCATCCATCCAATCATCTATCCATCCATCCATCCTTCCTTCTTTCCATCCATCCATCCTTCCTTCCATCCATCCCTCCATCTATCCATCCATCCTTCCTTCTTTCCATCCATCCATCCATCCATCCTTCCTTTTTTCCATCCATGCATCCATCCATCTATCCATCTATCCATCCATCCAACCATACATCCTTCCTTCTTTCCATCCATCCATCCATCCATCCATCCATTCATCCTTCCTTCCTTCCTTCCTTCCTTCCTTCCTTCCTTCCTTCCATCCATTTATCTATCTGTCCATCCATCCAATCATCTATCCATCCATCCACCCTTACTTCTTTCCATCCATCCATCCATCCATCGTTCCTTCCATCCATCCCTCCATCTATCCATCCATCCATCCTTCCTTCTTTCCATCCATCCATCCATCCATCCATCCATCCTTCCTTCCTTCCATCCATTTATCTATACCTATCTGTCCATCCATCCAATCATCTATCCATCCATCCACCCTTACTTCTTTCCATCCATCCATCCATCCATCCATCCATCGTTCCTTCCATCCATCCCTCCATCTATCCATCCATCCTTCCTTCTTTCCATCCATCCATCCATCCATCCATCCTTCCTTCCTTCCATCCATTTATCTATACCTATCTGTCCATCCATCCAATCATCTATCCATCCATCCATCCATCCTTCCTTCTTTCCATCCATCCATCCATCCTTCCTTCCATCCATCCCTCCATCTATCCATCCATCCTTCCTTCTTTCCATCCATCCATCCATCCATCCAGCCATTCATCCATCCATCCTTCCATCCATCCTTCCTTCTTTCCTTCCATCCATGCTTCCTTCCTTCCTACCAAAAACTTAAACTTAAATCCTTCAAATCTTAAAGCTGTTAAAACTACTTTAAACTTTCAGGCTCTCTCAAGCCAACATCAAAGTTTGTTCACAGTCTTTACTCATCTATTGATAATTCAAATGGGTTTGGTTTGTTGACCAGAATATTATTGTTGAGAGGGGCACTTCTGATTTATTTTGAAGAGGGCATTTTGTGTGTGTGTGTGTGTTGTCAGACTCTGAACATGGTGACGCCGACTCTGCGCGTGGAGGACTGCAGCATCGCTCTGCTGCCGCGCAACCATGAGAAGAACCGCTGCATGGACGTCCTTCCTCCTGACCGCTGCCTGCCCTTCCTCATCACCATCGACGGAGAGAGCAGCAACTACATCAACGCCGCGCTCATGGACGTACGGCATCATGATTCTCATTACTGTAATACAGGGATTTCTTCCTGTAGCTCAAACATGTTCTGTGTGTCTGTCCATCAATCAGAGCTACAAGCAGCCGTCGGCGTTCATCGTTACCCAGCATCCTTTGCCGAACACAGTGAAGGATTTCTGGCGGCTGGTTCTGGACTATCACTGCACGTCTATCGTCATGCTGAACGACGTGGATCCCGCTCAGGTCAGTCTGGCCATATGATCGATTCATTGAAACTGACAGTTTGAACTGATTCTCTGAAATGAATCAAACTTCTCAACTTTTTTCTGATAAGGATTTTGAATCGATTCATTGAAACAGTTCGTTCATTTGAACTGATTCTCTAAAATGAATCACTTTTTTTCTGATTAAGATTTTGAATATGGATGATAAAAATGCAGCTTGTATTCCAGAAGATTCGGTAAATGCGTCTGATTGGTCAGTGCGTTTTTAAGGCGGGCTCTGTTGAGGAGCGAGGGATCGTGGGCCGTGAGGAAGGATTCTGACAGGATGATAAATAATGAACGGTGACGGGTGACCCGCTGCGGCCGCTCGCACAGGGAAGTGTGTGTTTGAGACAGTGATTGAGATTCATGCAGGTGTCTGTGGGGACGGACGCCTCAGGCTCTGTCAGAACAGCCCCGGATCAAAGCGCAGAGAGAGACTGAAGCCCATAAAGCCCTTAGCAAACACACACACACACACACACACACACATCATCCTGTGTTTGCTCTTAATTGACTTCAAGAGTGATCAGAAGAGCCAACATTTTACACAAACACTCAACGTGTGTAAGAAGTGAAGGCATGTTTCACATATTTAATAGTTCTCATTCACATGTACCATAATCAACAGTATTTACCTACAGATATTTATACTAAACATTTTAATACATGAAAAAACACATGAACAATTATTATTCAGAGTTTTGAAATGGACAGTTTGATTCATTGATATCATATTTAATCATTTAATTTATATGTACCTGTATAACAATATATAGACATAAACAGAAATGTTTACCTACTAATATATATACTAAAACATTTTAATACATTGGAAAAAAACTCTCATTTGAAAAGAGTTTTGAATTGATTCATTGAAACAGACAATTTGAACTGATTCACTGTGAAATGAAACAAACCTATAAACTCTTTTTCTGCTGAAGTTTAAATGAGAGACTCTATTGAATCATCTCTCATTTTCATTTATATGCACCTGTATAACAATATACACCGATCAGGAGAAGTGAATAACACTGATTATCTCTTCATCACGGCACCTGTTAGTGGGTGGGATATATTAGGCAGCAAGTGAACATTTTGTCCTCAAAGTTGATGTGTTAGAAGCAGGAAAAATGGGCAAGCGTAAGGATTTGAGCGAGTTTGACAAGGGCCAAATTGTGATGGCTAGACGACTGGGTCAGAGCATCTCCAAAACTGCAGCTCTTGTGGGGTGTTCCCGGTCTGCAGTGGTCAGTATCTATCAAAAGTGCTCCAAGGAAGGAACAGTGGAGAACCGGCGACAGGGTCATGGGCGGCCAAGGCTCATTGATGCACGTGGGGAGCGAAGGCTGGCCCGTGTGGTCCGATCAAACAGACGAGCTACTGGAGCTCAAATTGCTCAAGAAGTTAATGCTGGTTCTGATAGAAAGGTGTCAGAGTTTACACAGTGCATCACAGTTTCATCCCTGTCCACCGCTGAAAGAGCCAACAGTGGCACGTGAGCATCAGAACTGGACCACGGAGCAATGGAAGAAGGTGGCCTGGTCTGATGAATCACGTTTTCTTTTACATCACGTGGATGGCCGGGTGCGTGTGCGTGGCTTACCTGGGGAACACATGGCACCAGGATGCACTATGGGAAGAAGGCAAGCCGGCGGAGGCAGTGTGATGCTTTGGGCAATGTTCTGCTGGGAAACCTTGGGTCCTGCCATCCATGTGGATGTTACTTTGACACGTACCACCTACCTAAGCATTGTTGCCAACACAATATTAGGAAGGTGGTCATAATGTTATGCCTGATCAGTGTATAGTCATAAATAGCAATGTTTACCTACTGATATATTTACTAAAACATTTTAATAGATGGGGAAAAAACTCTCATTTGAAAGTTTTTTGAATCGATTCATTGAAACGGACAGTTTGAACTGATTCTCTGAAATGAATCAAACTTCTTCAGATTGTTGTAAATCTGTGAGTGTGTTTTGATTCTTTTGTGTGAGAAGTGGATGTTTTCACTGAGCAGACACACACACACATACACACACACACACACACTTCAAACGGCGAGCGAGATTATGCGTCCCACACCACAGATGCACATAAACTCCTTTTCATCACGTATTCCTTCACAAAAACCCTACACAATGGTGGAAAGAGAATGAGGATGATGGGAGATTTGAATGGATAATGAACACACACACACACACACACACACACACACACACACACTTAAAGTGTCTGTCAATTCATATTTAATGCTTCAGATTGGCTGTTTGTTTCTTTTGTGCACTTTTTTTGTGTACGTAACAGAAATATAAGAGCAGAGAAGTGCTGATCCGTGTGTGTGTGTGTGTGTGTGTGTGTGTGTGTGTGTGTGTGTGTGTGTGTGTGTAGTTGTGTCCACAGTACTGGCCTGAGAACGGCGTCCATCGTCACGGTCCGCTGCAGGTGGAGTTTGTGTCTGCTGATCTGGAGGAGGACATCATCAGCAGGATCTTCCGCATATACAACGCAGCACGGGTGTGTGACCATCACACACACACACACACACACACACACACACACACACTCACACACTCACTCACTCACTCACTCACTCACACGCACACACACACTCACACACTCACTCACTCACTCACTCACTCACTCACTCACACGCACACACACACACACACTCACACACTCACTCACTCACTCACACACTCACACACACACACTCACTCGCTCGCTTCCTGTGTGTCAGTTAATCTTCTTAAAATCACAGAATCCTCACCTGTGACATCAGATGAACTGATGCAGAATGGAGCCGCAACAATGGAGAATATCAAATCAAATCAAATCACCTTTATTTATATAGCGCTTTTCACAATGGCAATTGTTTCAAAGCAGCTTCACAGTGGTAACAGGAAAATAATGCAACGGAATTTGATTCGGCTGTACAGCCGCTCTGGTGAAAACGGTGATGTCATCAGCTCAGTTCAATTATCATATAGTGTCAATGCGGGCAGATCAGTAATATAGTTGAAATTTAGGTGTCCCCAACTGAGCAAGCCAAAAGCCAAAGGCGACGGTGGCAAGGAACCAAAACTCCTTCAGGGCCAGAATGGAGAAAAAAACCTTGGGAGAAACCAGGCTCAATCGGGGTGCCAGTTCTCCTCTGGCCGACGAACAAATAGTGTATGATTATGATTCTGGCAACATTACAGGTCAGAAGTCATATTAGATAAATAGATATTCGTAGGATTATTCGAAAGATTGGAGTTGTCACGCCGGGGACGGGTTTAATGAGGATGACGTGTCGATGCGGCATTTACAGGGGGGAGTTTAATTGACACGGTCTCTACAGACACTTCAGGGATATGGTCGTCATGTCCAGGCTAAGGTCCACCATCTGGTCTGGATACGGCCCGGATCCGGCCGACTGCAGTAAACCTCGGGATAAACAGAGAGACTAACATTAGCGTAGATGCCATTCTTCTTATGATGTAACGAGTACATCAGGTGTTATGGGAAGTGTTCCCGGTTCCGGCTGACCTAGTTAATGCAGCCTAACAATCATTTAACTGATTTGAATAATAGAAATTAAAAATGTTTTATGTGTATGCCATAGTAAAGAGATGTGTTTTTAGTCTAGATTTAAACTGACAGAGTGTGTCTGCTTCCCGAACAATGCTAGGAAGACTGTTCCAGAGTTTAGGTGCTAAATAGGAAAAGGACCGACCGCCTGCAGTTGATTTTGATATTCTAGGTATTATCAACTGGCCAGAATTTTGAGACCGCAATAGACGTGATGGAGTATAATGCGTTAAGAGCTCGCTCAAGTACTGGGGCGCTAAACTATTTAGTGCTTTGTAAGTAATCAGCAAGATTTTAAAATGTATACGATGTTTAATAGGGAGCCAATGCAGTGTTGCCAGAACCGGGCTAATATGGTCATACTTCCTGGTTCTAGTAAGAACTCGAGCTGCTGCGTTTTGGACCAGCTGCAGTTTATTTATTAAGCGAGCAGGGCAACCACCCAGTAGAGCATTACAATAATCTAGCCTTGAGGTCATGAACGCATGAACTAACTGTTCAGCATTTTGCATTGAAAGCATGTGCCGTAGTTTAGATATATTTTTAAGATGGTAGAATGCAGTTTTACAGATGCTAGAAATGTGGCTTTCAAATGAGAGATTGGTATCAAAGAGCACACCCAGGTTCCTAACTGATGACGAGGACTTGACAGAGCAGCCATCGAGTGTTAGACAGTATTCTAGGTTACTACTTGTGGAGTTTTTTTGTCCAATGATTAAAAATTCAGTTTTTTCTGAATTAAGTTGCAGGAAATTACTAGTCATCCAATTTTTTATATCAGCTATGCATTCTGTTAATCTTGTGAATTGGTAAGTTTCGTCAGGGCGTGAAGAAATATAGAGCTGAGTATCGTCAGCATAACAATGAAAACTAACGCCATGCTTCCTAATAATATCTCCCAGTGGTAGCATGTACAGGGTGAAAAGCAACGGTCCTAGCACTGAGCCTTGCGGTACTCCATACTGAACTTGTGTTCGGTGTGACATCTCTTCATTTACTGCTACAAACTGATAACGGTCAGTAATATGGGGAAATAATCAACATTCAAGCAGGAAAACCTGCTCTACAAAACAGCACAAACACAACATCAAGGCATAATAGGTCCTCTTTAAACACTCTGTGTGTGTGTGTGTGTGTGTGTGTTTCAGCCGCAGGATGGGTACCGGATGGTGCAGCAGTTCCAGTTCCTGGGCTGGCCGATGTACCGTGACACGCCCGTGTCCAAACGCTCCTTCCTCAAGCTCATCCATCAGGTGGACAAATGGCAGGAGGAGTATGACGGAGGAGAGGGACGCACGGTCGTCCACTGCCTGTGAGTAAAGAAGGTGGAGCCTCAGAGCCACACCCACCTGTTACATCAGCACCACCAGCCAATGGGAGTTAGGGGGCGTTTACCAGCCTGAGTCGGCCGGAAAAACAAACTCCAAACAAACTTTGTTTCGCCCTGATCTAGTT
This sequence comes from Coreius guichenoti, assembly GCA_039654105.1. Lineage (NCBI taxonomy): Eukaryota > Metazoa > Chordata > Actinopteri > Cypriniformes > Gobionidae > Coreius > Coreius guichenoti. Next base: position 561,358 of record CM077175.1, on the reverse strand, counting down.
TGAAATGACGTTCTTCGATTTCGCCTGAAGTAAATCATAAACTCATGAGGCTTCAAGAGCACAAATCATAAGTTTATGAATCTGTGGAGATCGTGCCAATAGCTTACTCAACATTTATGGGATGGAAACTATAGTTAAAAAAAATCATATAGAACAACAAAAATCTACTCAAGTTTATAAAAATGTGGCTGGATGAATGAATGAATGGATGGAGGGATGGATGGATGGATGGATGGATGGATGGATGGAGGGATGGATGGATGGATGGATGGATGAATGGAGGGATGGATGAATGGATGGCTGGATGGATGGAGGGATGGATGATGGAAGGATGGAGGGATGGATGGATGGATGGATGGATGGATGGATGGAGGGATGGATGAATGGATGGCTGGATGGATGGAGGGATGAATGGATGGAGGGATGGATGATGGAAGGATGGATGAATGGATGGAGGGATGGATGAATGGATGGAGGGATGGATGGAGGGATGGATGGATGAATGGATGGAGGGATGGATGATGGAAGGATGGAGGGATGGATGGATGGATGAATGGAGGGATGGATGAATGGATGGAGGGATGGATGGATGAATGGATGGAGGGATGGATGATGGATGGATGGATGGATGGATGGATGAATGGATGGAGGGATGGATGAATGGATGGAGGGATGAATGGCTGGCTGGATGAATGGATGGAGGGATGGATGGATCCATTTTTGTTTTTATTTTAAATTATTTTTTATATTTTTTATGATTTAATTAATTTTAGTAAGCATTTTACATGTTTATAATTCAATTTGTTTTATTTTGTTTGCTTTTATTTCATAATTATTAACTTTTATTTAATATTTTTATGATTTAATCGACTGTAAGCCTGAGGAAACATTGCTCATTAAAATACATATTTGTGATTTTTGCAAATTCAAGTATTGTGAGGGATTTAATAGTTAATATTCAGTAATATTTCCCATCATGTTCTTTACAGCAGAATCTGAATGTGTCTCATATCTGATGATGTTTCATCATTGATTCTGTTATTCTCCTGTTTATGACTGTGAATGATCTATATCGCATAAATCACTACTAGAGAAATAAAAGAGACTGGACTAACCTGTCATGAAAACACACAGGAGTGTCAGACACAATCCCCCATAATCCTCTCCGATCGCAGCCGGAAAACAGATCATCTGGAGCCTCTGAAGGGTTTGATTGAGGTCGCATGTGAAGAGAAACAGCGCCATCTAGTGGCCAAACACACCCACTGCACTTCAGAGTGTTTTTGAAAGAACTCTCTTGTTTATCTGATCATAAACATAGTAAAAATAGTGAAATATTACTCCAGTGTAAAGCAGCTGTTCTCTATGTGAATATATAGTAAAGTGTAATTTATTCCTGTGATCAAAGCTGAATTTATCATCATTACTCCAGTCTTCAGTGTCACATGATCCTTCAGAAATCATTCTCATATGCTGAGATCTGCTCTCTGACCGCTGTTGTCTCTGTCCCTCAGAAACGGCGGCGGCCGCAGCGGGACGTTCTGTGCCATCAGTATCGTCAGTGAGATGCTGCGACACCAGCGCTCCGTGGATGTTTTTCACGCCGTCAAAACCCTGCGCAACAACAAGCCCAACATGGTGGACCTTCTGGTACAGAACCACAGAACAGATGCTATCATCCATCCATCCATCAACATGTTAAATCGTGCTAGCAACACACTAATTCAAGCTAAAACATGCTAGCAACATGCTAATTCATGCTAACAACATGTTAAATCATGCTAGCAAAATGATAATTCATGTTAACAACATGCTAAAACATGCTAACAACATGCTAAAACATGCTAACAACATGTTAAATTATGCTAGCAACACACTAATTCATGCTAACAACATGTTAATTCATACTAAAACATGCTAGCAACATGCTAATTCATGCTAACAATTCATGCTTAAACGTGTTAATAACATGTTAATTAATGCTAACATGCTAATTCATGTTAAACGTGCTAGCAACATGTTAAATCATGCTAACAACAAGCTAATTCATACTAACAACATGTTAGCAACATGTTAATGCTAACAAGTTAATGCATGCAAAAACATGCTAGCAACATGTTCATTCATGATAACATGTTAAAACATGCTAATTCATGTTAAAAAATGCTAGCAACACATTAAATCATGCTAGCAACATGCTAATTCATGCTAAAACATGCTAATTCATGTTAAACATGCTAGCAAAACATTAAATCATGTTAGCAACATGCTAATTCATGATAAGACATGTTAGCTACATGCTAATTCATGATAAAATATGTTAGCTAAATGCTAACAACATGTTAAAACATGCTAGCAACGTGCTAATTCATGTTATCAACATGCTAATTCATGATAAAACATGTCAGCTACATGCTAATTCATGATAAAACATGTTAGCTACATGCTAACAACATGTTAAAACATGCTAGCAACGTGCTAATTCATGCTAACAATATGCTTCCATTCTATCTAATACTTCTATCTATCCATCCATCTATCTATCCATCTGGCTTTTAAAACTACTAAACTAAAACTTAAACTATTTCAAACTGAAAACCTTCAAACCTCATGCTTTTTAAACCACTTCAAACTTTCTGGCTAGGCTTTTTCAAGCCAACATAAAGTTTGTCTACAATCTTTTTTTATCTAGTTTGTATTGAAATTGTATGCTTGAATATGCAAATGAGGCATTATCTAATAAACCATGCACTAATTAGCATACCTTTACAGAACTTAATCTGATCATTGTATAAAGCCAGATTCATAATTCCTGTTTGATTTTGTATGGCTGTGCCTGAAGAACTGTGAGACTTTAATTCCCGCGTTTTACGGCTGTTGTTCTGTGTCTTTCTCAGGATCAGTACAAGTTCTGCTATGAAGTGGCGTTGGAGTATCTGAACTCAGGCTAACGGCTCCGAACTCCAGCAGAGAGTGTGTGTTCGAGTGTGTGTGTGTGTGTGTGTGTGTCTGTACAGTCGGCTTGTATATCTTTAAAATGAAAACTTCATCAAGACTGTGAAGAACAGATTCAACTCATGCCTCCGTTTCCCGCCGAATCCAGTCTGACGTCTCCTGCTCTCAAGCGCTTCGCTCCAGACTATTCCTGACTTACTTCTGTCTCGTTTTCCAGCACAAATATATAAACATTCATAAATCAAGACACATTTACTGGAGAAGAGAAATGACTGAAGATATTAAAGTCATCATGAAAGTGATGCTCGTCTTTTCTTCCCTATTGTGCCGTATATCCGAGTGAAACGCTTCTCAAACAAGAACAAATGTAGGGCGGGGCTTGATTTTGTCTGTGGGGAATTGATTGGATGGTTGTGGTTTGCTATTGGTGGATCTCATGTGAGTGACAGGTTGCCCCGCCCTCGTCATCAGAGAAGGGATGCAAGCATAGGCGGAGTTTCACTTTTATATTATATAATATAATTTATATTGTTATAAATCATAATAATAATAAAGAAATTGAATAATTAAAGGATTAAAAGGGATATAAGGGAATAAATAAATAAGAATAGTAAAAATAAGTTCTAGGTCTAATTGTAGTAATGAAGTAATTAATTTAAACAATTTCAAATAATATTTTATTTTAAAATGTGCACAAATTCACTCTTATTCGTTTGTCTAATATGTAGAAAATGCAAACGTTTTTTGCCTCGTCGTCACATTCATTTATGAATTACATGCAAAACTCCGCCTATGGCTGCAAGAGGGAGGAGAAGAAGACTTAATATCTTCAGTCATTTCTCTTCTCCAGTAAATGCGTCTTGATTTATGAATGTTTATATATTTGTGCTGGAAAACGAGACAGAAACACTGAGTCTAGGCGTGTTTTATGCTCTTATCCAGCAGAATGAAGTGTCGTTTATTTGCACACACTAAAGGAATTACAATTCTAAGGATGCAGCAGACGATTGAGATGCTCATGAATATGTCACAGTCTGTAATGAGCCTAATTTGCATATTAATGAGGCGTGTTTGTGCTGAGCGGAATGATGGCGATTCACTGGTTCGAGAATAACACGAGTATGTGTTTGATGAGTGTCATTTTGTCGTGTAAATTGTACAACATTTTGAAAACATCATCGATCCAAAGCTTCCCATCGCTCGTTCTTTACGCAGCTTTTCTTTTTTCGTCTTATTGTTTGCACATGTGTTTTTAATATTGTTTGTTTATACTGTAAATATTTGAAGGTGTGCTGTGATATTTATTCCGGACAATCATCTTGTACTAGGTTCTTGAGTTCATATTGTACATGATCAAATATATTGTATGGATCAACAAATGTCTGCCTGTTCATAACTTTCATTTCTACTATTCTATCCATTTTTCACTGTGTTAATAAAAATGCAGCTGTTCATGTCAGCTCAGCTCAGGTCCATTAAATATCAACAGATACAACTTTTGATTTTGATATTGTATTAGTAAATGTAGATGTTAACATTAAGATTAATGAATGCTTTAGAATTATTTTACTTAATTGTAAAGTGTTACTCAAAACTTTATTAAATAACACAATGATTCAGTCAAAGACTTTCATCAGACAATGTTCAAGTTTTGAAAGTTGCAACTATGGAAGCCCGTTACTGCAAAATAAGAAAAATATAATGCTTTGGTAAATCATAATTATGACATAAACAGTTGAAATAATGACTTAAAGTCTAAAGATTAAAAAGTTGAAATTGTCTTAAAAAGTCATAACTATGACAGTCATGATTTTGACTTTTTAATCTCATATTATGACGTATAAACATAATTTCTACTTTTCATCTCATAATTATGATTTACAAAAGTGTGGTGTGGAAATGGGCTTCCATAGACGACAGCATGAAACATGAAAGCTCCTCCCCTTTTTTAAAACAGCCAGTAGCGTTTAGTTTCTATCACAGCTCAGAGCCGTTGAGCTCGATCGCATGATCCGCTCTGTGCTGTCGTGTCTCTGGACCGGAGCTGCGGCAGATCACTGACACTAACGTGAAACCAGACTTCATGGAAAGCATATTTACACTGATCGCTCCCTATCCCCTATATAGTGCACTGTCTGATCGCTCCCTATCCCCTATATAGTGCACTGTCTGATCGCTCCCTATCCCCTATATAGTGCACTGTCTGATCGTTCCCTATCCCCTATATAGTGCACTGTCTGATTGCTCCCTATCCCCTATATAGTGCACTGTCTGATCGTTCCCTATCCCCTATATAGTGCACTGTCTAATCGTTCCCTATCCCCTAATAGCGCACTGTCTGATCGTTCCCTATCCCCTATATAATGCACTGTCTGATCGTTCCCTATCCCCTATACACTCACCTAAAGGATTATTAGGAACACCATACTAATACTGTGTTTGACCCCCTTTCGCCTTCAGAACTGCCTTAATTCTACGTGGCATTGATTCAACAAGGTGCTGAAAGCATTCTTTAGAAATGTTGGCCCATATTGATAGGATAGCATCTTGCAGTTGATGGAGATTTGTGGGATGCACATCCAGGGCACGAAGCTCCCGTTCCACCACATCCCAAAGATGCTCTATTGGGTTGAGATCTGGTGACTGTGGGGGCCATTTTAGTACAGTGAACTCATTGTCATGTTCAAGAAACCAATTTGAAATGATTCGAGCTTTGTGACATGGTGCATTATCCTGCTGGAAGTAGCCATCAGAGGATGGGTACATGGTGGTCATAAAGGGATGGACATGGTCAGAAACAATGCTCAGGTAGGCCGTGGCATTTAAACGATGCCCAGTTGGCACTAAGGGGCCTAAAGTGTGCCAAGAAAACATCCCCCACACCATTACACCACCACCACCAGCCTGCACAGTGGTAACAAGGCATGATGGATCCATGTTCTCATTCTGTTTACGCCAAATTCTGACTCTACCATCTGAATGTCTCAACAGAAATCGAGACTCATCAGACCAGGCAACATTTTTCCAGTCTTCAACTGTCCAATTTTGGTGAGCTCGTGCAAATTGTAGCCTCTTTTTCCTATTTGTAGTGGAGATGAGTGGTACCCGGTGGGGTCTTCTGCTGTTGTAGCCCATCCGCCTCAAGGTTGTGCGTGTTGTGGCTTCACAAATGCTTTGCTGCATACCTCGGCTGTAACGAGTGGTTATTTCAGTCAAAGTTGCTCTTCTATCAGCTTGAATCAGTCGGCCCATTCTCCTCTGACCTCTAGCATCAACAAGGCATTTTCGCCCACAGGACTGCCGCATACTGGATGTTTTTCCCTTTTCACACCATTCTTTGTAAACTCTAGAAATGGTTGTGCGTGAAAATCCCAGTAACTGAGCAGATTGTGAAATACTCAGACCGGCCCGTCTGGCACCAACAACCATGCCACGCTCAAAATTGCTTAAATCACCTTTCTTTCCCATTCTGACATTCAGTTTGGAGTTCAGGAGATTGTCTTGACCAGGACCACACCCCTAAATGCATTGAAGCAACTGCCATGTGATTGGTTGATTAGATAATTGCATTAATGAGAAATTGAACAGGTGTTCCTAATAATCCTTTAGGTGAGTGTATAGTGCACTGTGTGATCTTTCCCTATCCCCTATATAGTGCACTGTCTGATCTTTCCCTATCCCCTATATAGTGCACTGTCTGAATCGATCCCTATCCCCTATAGTGCACTGTCTGATCGTTCCCTATCCCCTATATAGTGCACGGTCTGATCATTCACTATCCCCTATATAGTTCACTGTCTGAATCGTTCCCTATCCCCTATATAGTGCACTGTCTGAATCGATCCCTATCCCCTATATAGCGCACTGTCTGATCGTTCCCTATCCCCTATATAGTGCACTGTCTGATCGTTCCCTATCCCCTATATAGTGCACTGTCTGATCAATCCCTATCCCCTATGTAGTGCACTGTCTGGTCTTTCCCTATCCCCTATATAGTGCACTGTCTGATCAATCCCTATCCCCTATATAGTGCACTGTCTGATCTTTCCCTATCCCCTATATAGTGCACTGTCTGATCTTTCCTTATCCCCTATATAGTGCACTGTCTGATCTTTCCTTATCCCCTATAGTGCACTGTCTGAATCGATCCCTATCCCCTATAGTGCACTGTCTGATCGTTCCCTATCCCCTATATAGTGCAAGTTCTGATCGTTCCCTATCCCCTATATAGTGCACTGAATCGATCCCTATCATTATAGTGCACTGTCTGAATCGATCCCTATCCCCTATATAGTGCACTGTCTGATCGTTTCCTATCCCCTATATAGCGCACTGTCTGAATCGTTTCCTATCCCCTATATAGCGCACTGTCTGAATCAATCCCTATCCCCTATATAGTGCACTGTCTGATCGTTTCCTATCCCCTATATAGTGCACTGAATCGATCCCTATCATTATAGTGCACTGTCTGAATCGATCCCTATCCCCTATATAGTGCACTGTCTGATCGTTTCCTATCCCCTATATAGTGCACTGTCTGAATCGATCCCTATCCCCTATATAGTGCACTGTCTGATCGTTTCCTATCCCCTATATAGTGCACTGTCTGATCGTTCCTTATCACCTATATAGAGCACTGTCTGATCATTCCCTATCACCTATATAGAGCACTGTCTGATCGTTCCCTATCCCCTATATAGTGCACTGTCTGAATCGATCCCTATCCCCTATATAGCGCACTGTCTGATCGTTCCCTATCCCCTATATAGTGCACTGTCTGATCGTTCCCTATCCCCTATATAGTGCACTGTCTGATCAATCCCTATCCCCTATGTAGTGCACTGTCTGATCTTTCCCTATCCCCTATATAGTGCACTGTCTGATCAATCCCTATCCCCTATATAGTGCACTGTCTGATCTTTCCCTATCCCCTATATAGTGCACTGTCTGATCTTTCCTTATCCCCTATATAGTGCACTGTCTGATCTTTCCTTATCCCCTATAGTGCACTGTCTGAATCGATCCCTATCCCCTATAGTGCACTGTCTGATCGTTCCCTATCCCCTATATAGTGCAAGTTCTGATCGTTCCCTATCCCCTATATAGTGCACTGAATCGACCCCTATCATTATAGTGCACTGTCTGAATCGATCCCTATCCCCTATATAGTGCACTGTCTGATCGTTTCCTATCCCCTATATAGTGCACTGTCTGAATCAATCCCTATCCCCTATATAGTGCACTGTCTGATCGTTTCCTATCCCCTATATAGTGCACTGAATCGATCACTATCATTATAGTGCACTGTCTGAATCGATCCCTATCCCCTATATAGTGCACTGTCTGATCAATCCCTATCCCCTATGTAGTGCACTGCCTGATCTTTCCCTATCCCCTATATAGTGCACTGTCTGATCAGTCCCTATCCCCTATATAGTGCACTGTCTGATCTTTCCCTATCCCCTATATAGTGCACTGTCTGATCTTTCCTTATCCCCTATATAGTGCACTGTCTGATCTTTCCTTATCCCCTATAGTGCACTGTCTGATCGTTCCCTATCCCCTATATAGTGCAAGTTCTGATCGTTCCCTATCCCCTATATAGTGCACTGAATCGATCCCTATCATTATAGTGCACTGTCTGAATCGATCCCTATCCCCTATATAGTGCACTGTCTGATCGTTTCCTATCCCCTATATAGTGCACTGTCTGAATCAATCCCTATCCCCTATATAGTGCACTGTCTGATCGTTTCCTATCCCCTATATAGTGCACTGAATCGATCCCTATCATTATAGTGCACTGTCTGAATCGATCCCTATCCCCTATATAGTGCACTGTCTGATCGTTTCCTATCCCCTATATAGTGCACTGTCTGAATCGATCCCTATCCCCTATATAGTGCACTGTCTGATCGTTTCCTATCCCCTATATAGTGCACTGTCTGATCGTTCCCTATCACCTATATAGAGCACTGTCTGATCATTCCCCATCACCTATATAGAGCACTGTCTGATCGTTTCCTATCACCTATATGGAGCACTGTCTGATGGTTCCCTATCACCTATACAGTGCACTGTCTAATGGTTCCCTATCCCCTATATAGTGCATTGTCTGATCGTTCCCTATCCCCTATATAGCGCACTGTCTGATGGTTCCCTATCTCCTATATAGCGCACTGTCTGATCGTTCCCTATCACCTATATAGCGCACTGTCTGATCGTTCCCTATCACCTATATAGCGCACTGTCTGATCGTTCCCTATCACCTATATAGAGCACTGTCTGATCGTTCCCTATCACCTATATAGCGCACTGTCTGATCGTTCCCTATCACCTATATAGAGCACTGTCTGATCGTTCCCTATCACCTATATAGAGCACTGTCTGATCGTTCCCTATCACCTATATAGCGCACTGTCTGATCGTTCCCTATCACCTATATAGCGCACTGTCTGATCGTTCCCTATCACCTATATAGCGCACTGTCTGATCGTTCCCTATCACCTATATAGCGCACTGTCTGATCGTTCCCTATCACCTATATAGCGCACTGTCTGATCGTTCCCTATCACCTATATAGTGCACTGTCTGATCGTTCCCTATCCCCTATATAGCGCACTGTCTGATCGTTCCCTATCACCTATATAGCGCACTGTCTGATCGTTCCCTATCCCCTATATAGTGCACTGTCTGATCGTTCCCTATCCCCTATATAGTGCACTGTCTGATCGTTCCCTATCACCTATATAGCGCACTGTCTGATCGTTCCCTATCACCTATATAGCGCACTCTGATCGTTCCCTATCACCTATATAGAGCACTGTCTGATCGTTCCCTATCACCTATATAGCGCACTGTTTGATCGTTCCCTATCACCTATATAGTGCACTGTCTGATCGTTCCCTATCCCCTATATAGTGCACTGTCTGATCGTTCCCTATCCCCTATATAGTGCACTGTCTGATCCATATTGGCGGAAGTGAGAGACTGTAAGTTTTGAACGCTTATATCTTCTAAACGAGAATTTTGTCATTGTTTTGGAGCACACTAGCAGACTAACATATTCACACTAAAAGCCAAAAAATAATAATTTTGATTTTATGGGGACTCTAAAGTGTTGTTCATCATTTACTCACCATCATGTTGGTTCTTCTGGTGTCACGGGAACGCAGGGAACAGGAGAAGTGAGGATCTAATTCAACAAACACAAACAAAGATGATCCAGACGGTGAAAGCAGACGACTAGAATCCAAACAGGAAGACGAGAATAATCCACAGGGGAAGGAGACGCTTTACAAACTGGTGTAGAGACAATGACTGACAGACAAAAGCTGTGTTCGAAATGTATAGATTATCAAAACAGAATATGCTAATCAATAATTTAAAGGTTAGATTAGCATGTCTCATTCTACATGTTGTCACTTCTTCTTGAGTCTCTCCATCATTGTCCGACTCCGGTTTGAACATAAAAGGCTGAACAGTTTCGGTCATTTTCAGTGTGTGTCTGCGTGAGGTAATCGGAGCTGTTAACACGAGCTCTTGAAGCTCCGCCCTCTTCCTGAAAGGGGGCGGGGAGCAGCAGCTCATTTGCATTTAAAGGGACACACACAAAAACTACGTGTTTTTGCTCACCCTCAAAAAGTGACAATTTTAACATGCTATAAAAAATGATCTGTGGGGTATTTTGAGCTGAAACTTCACATACACACTCTGGGGACATCAGAGACTTATTTTACATCTTGTAAAAAGGGGCTTTATAGGACCCCTTTAAAACAAGAACAAAACTACGAAAATTCCCATAGATTTTCATTGAGGGGTCAAAACTTTTGTACAATAAGAGTTAATAGTGTATTTAAGCAGTCTGCTTAATGACTATCCTAGGACAACATGTCAAAACATGCTAGCAACGTGCTAAATAATAAAGGATTATGTTAACTCATGTTAGCAACATGTTAATCCATGCTAGCTTTGTGCTAAATCATGTTAGCAACATGCTAAACTCATACACACACACACACACTCTCACACACACACTCTCTCACGCACACAAACACAAGCGCACTCTCACACATACACTCTCTCTCACACACACACACACTCTCACACACACAAACACTCACACTCTCTCACACACACAAACAGACACGCACACACTCACACACACTCTCTCTCTCACACACACACACACACTCTCACACACACACTCACACACACACTCTCTCTCTCACACACACAAACACACACACACACACACACACACACTCTCTCACACACGCACACACTCTGCTGTGTGATTTGTGATATGTGCTCATTAAGACTAAGTGTAATGAGGAAAGCGAGTGTGTGTTTGTAATCAGAGCTTGAGTTTGACATTCCACAGGGTTAACACTAGTTAAATATAACACACTTCACCAGCTCAGCCAAAAACAGCCGAGATCCCACTGTGATGGACACACGGCAATATACACACAACTGGACTTCGCACACACACACACACACACACACACACACACACACACACACACACGTATATATATATATATATATATATATATATATATATATATAAAATTTTATCTAAAGCAGAATTTATATAAAATTATACTATTGTGTTTAAAAAAAAAAACACCTATCTGTCTTATCATAAGGAATATTATGTCATTAAACTACTACTTCTATTAGTTAAATTTAGTATATGTAAATATGGGTAAAATAAGCCCTTGTGTGAAAAATAAGAAAGCTGTAAAATGTGTTACTATTTGTAAACACTTTAATGTTATTATTTAACGTTATATCTTTTGATTTTGTTCATTTTTTATTATTATTATTGTTATTTAACAAACTATTTATTATTATTATTATTTAACAAACTATTTATTATTATTATTATTATTATTATTATTGTTATTATTATTATTATTATTTAACAACAAATAGTCTGTGCATGCCCGAGTTAAACAATACCTACAATTTCAAGTTTAAAAGAAAAATAATCTGTAAAAATTTTCTATTTGTAAACATTTTAATGTTTTATTTAACTTTATTACTATCTTTTGATTTCATTACGTATATTTATTTATATTAATTGTTAATTAAATGTAAGATTATTATTATTATTATTTAACAAACTTTTTATTATTATTATTTAACAAACTATTTATTATTATTATTATTATTATTTAACAAACTTATTATTATTATTATTATTATTTAACAAACTATTTATTATTATTATTATTATTTAACAACAAATAGTCCGTGCACGCCCGAGTTAAACAATACCTTAACACAATTTCAAGTTTAAAAGAAACGTAATCTGTAAAATGTTACTATTTGTAAAAGTTTTAATGTTTTATGTAACTTTATTTCTATATTTTGATAAAATGTTGTTATTATTATTATTATTATTATTATTATTGTTATTATTATTATTATTTAATAAATAAAATTCTGCGCGCGCGCCAGATTCGAGGGGAGTGCTGCTGGAAGCCGGCGAGCGCGTTCACGGGTCTGCGCAGGCGCGATTGAGCGAGGGGAGGGAGGTAAACAAGATGGCGGCAGCCTTGAAGCAGCAGCAGCTGTGAAGAACAGATGCGAGAAAATAAACGGATGAAGAGCAGAACGGGAATATAAGCGTGAGTTCCCGTCCGTCGTCGAGCTGTGCTGATGAGAGCAGCTTCAGGTCAGTGTGCTCGCCGATTATTCTCTGTCAGGGGTGTGTGTTAGCCGCCGCCGCTAACCTGCCGATAAAACACTCGTTTCCATCGACACAAACATCGCGTTTGTCCCTCAGATCCCTCACAAACACGCCAGATCACACGCATGATCTCGGCCCTATGCGCGAGGGTTTGATTTTCCGCATTATCCGCAGTACATGATCAGATGATCGATCAATAATCGATCAATCATCAAACATCTGATGTTTCATTCTCTTTACCTCATATCGCGTCACTGTGGAAGACCATTTCCGCCAGATAAGGGACAAAATCATGCTTTGGTCATAATTATGATAAAATCATAATTATGGTAAAGTCGTAGTCATAATTTCGACCCCAAATGTCAGACCCCAAAAAATCTAAATTATGACTCAGTATGTCAGTATATAATTATGTTTTTATCTCATAATTCTGACTTTTAGTATGTCATAATTTCGACTTTATCTCATAAGTTAAACTTTTATGTAACAATTATGACTTTTTATGTCATAATTAAGATTTACCCAAGTATATGTGGCAGAAATGGACTTCCATACAGTCCTGACTGAGTTTGGTGGATATTATTTCTGGATTGTGTGTTTATTTCTCTCTGTTTTATTATTATTACGCAATCAAAACAGTACATATGTGTTGTCAGATATTATTATCATGATGTTCATATACTGTTTACATGGTACTCCAGTGAAGGCCATGGAATTACCATGGTAGCCTATCCAGTTATTAGTGTAATATAATATAATTCAGGGATTTTTAATCTTTTAAATTCCAGGGAGCCCCAAGCGACCACTAAAAATTAAAAGGCGTGTGTGTGTGTGTATATATGTGTGTATATATATATATATATATATATATATATATATATATATATATATACACATATACACTAAATATTCTTCAAATAATATCTTATTTATAATATTAATTATTCACAGTATTAAAAAAAATTATATATATATATATATATATATATATATATATATATATAATTTTTTTTAATACTGTGAATAATTAATATTATAAATAAGATATTATTTGAAGAATATTTAATATCTATTACATTTTAACACGGTATTCTGGACTGTTAGATGTATTTAAATCATGGATAACCCCTTGCGGACCCCAGTTTGAAAACCCTTGATATAATTAATTTTTGTCAGAAAATGTGCTTGTGTGTTTCACAATTTAAGATGGTTAAAGGGATACTTCACCCAAAAATGAAACGGCCGTATGGCCGTTACCGGAATATAGTGTATAAAGTTATAAATATGGATATTTTTCATGGCTTCAGAAGGCCTTTATTAACCTCTCGAGCCGTATGGATTACTTTTATGATGGAGGGATGCACTTTTTTGGGGTTTCCAACCCTCTACACACACCTTGGCAATATAATCGCCATTGGCTAGTACATTTTTTTTGTTTACTCGCCAGACTGATATACTATTTTATTTATATTAGTGCTGTCATATCGATTAATCGCGATCCACCGCGTCCAAAATGAAAGTTTGTGTTTACATAATATGTGTGTGTGTACTGTGTATAATTATTATGTGTATATAAATATGCACACATGCATGTATATAATTAAGAAATGTTTTTTTATATTTAAAATATTTATATTTATATATAGCATAAATTATATAAATATATATACAGTATATACATGCAAATATTTCTTAAATATATACATTAACAAGTGTGTATTTATATATACATAATAATTATACACAGTACGCACACATATATATTATGTTAAATAACTTTTATATATCGCAATTAATCGCTTTTTGGAGCACTATCCCTTTAATGCCGCATTTCAGACACACACAGAATGGTTGTATGAAAATAATTTGACCTTGAGGCCTGTTTCACCACTTCATCATAAGCGGATTGTGAGGGTTTTTGATTAATCTTGCATCTTACTTCTCTTTCTTGCAGGTATTTATTTTGGATCTTGGACATGGATTTCCCGTAATGCTGAAGTGAAATCGGTAATCCTCACTCCTGATCGCAGCGTACCAAAGAGAGCGCTCACGTGTTTCCCAGCTGAACCCGTCCGTCGCTGGACGCTCTGGATCTGACTGGATTTGACTTTTCGTGTTCATGCAGAGATGTCCAGAGGTCCAGACGTCGGATAAATAAAGGAAGCCATAAACCACTTGTTTGTGTCCCTGAGAGGTTGTTTACGGTTCAGAGTTTTGAGACCCAGCCGTTGAGCGATGCTGCGGTTTAACAGGCATTTATCGCTTGTGATGTTATTCTACTGACTGGTCTTCCCCAATCAGAACTGCTCCTCCGCTGCCTCGGAATACAAGCGTTCCCGCCGAGCGATTGGGAAAGGGAGCGGGAGGCCGGAAAAGATGAGCGTATGCGGTGAACTCCAGCATCTGGAGTACCTGACGGAGAATGAGCTTATGGGGATGGACACCTTCATCCACCGCATCGACTCCACCGAGGTCATCTACCAGCCCCGACGCAAGCGCGCCAAGCTGATCGGGAAGTACCTGATGGGCGATCTGCTCGGGGAGGGATCGTACGGGAAGGTGAAGGAGATGTTGGACTCGGAGACTCTGTGTCGCAGAGCCGTTAAGATCCTGAAGAAGAAGAAACTCAGGAGAATTCCCAATGGAGAGGCCAATGTGAAAAAGTAAGAGCTGCTTTGTTCCTTCATATTTGATTTGTAACGTCACCATGAGCATGTGCGTTCAGTTCGGACCTCGATTCAATTTGATATTGATTAGGGTTGCAAAGGGGCTGAACGTTTCTAGAAAAATTCCAAAAGTTTCCAAAAACAGGGGTGCAAACTTGTCACCTTTGGGTGAAATTCGCCGTTTTCGATCAAAAATAGGTCATTATTGTGATTCGTCTAGAGCCGGTGAGTTTTTGTAAATGGAGAGGGGCGGAGTCATAGTTAATGACATCAACAGACTCGCGCCTTCTGAAGTTACTCATTCACGTGAGGTTGTTGTGCTGCGTGGTCACGAATACTTGTCATTTGCATGCGTTTGTAAGAATTGCGGTGTAAAAACAAGTAATTTTAAGCCTTTAAATCGCAGTCAGCAGCAAAAGACGCCTCATTTCTCCATTTGCGCGAGAGACTGTTTCTGACCGCAGTCAAAGACGCAGACACATCCGCTTCTCACAGAGCTTGACCTTGAACGGTTATATATACATACGTATGTGTCAAAATGCCCATCTTTGCAAGTATCCTTGTAAACACACTCATTTATGTTTTAAATGAAAGTAAACTGATAAAGAAAACGCATGTGTTACAGTATAATGGACCCAGAGCCATAGAGAAACCCAGGCAGCGCTTAAAGCGACAGTGTCTAATTTTCCTGCTGTCTGTCATTCATATTAAAGTGCCCCTATTATGCTGTTTTAAAGTTTCCTAATTTTGTTTTGGAGGTCTCCTACAACAGGTTTACATGCATCAATGGTCAAAAAACACTTTCATTGTCTAATCATATACATTGCACATCACCACAATGTTCAATGATTATCAAACAACTCGATGGATGAATCAGTCTTTCTAAACCCCTCCTTTACACGAGTTACTCTGCTCTGATTGGCCAGGCGGCCCAGTCTGTTGTGATTGGTCTACTTTGCTCTGATTGGCCAGGCGGCCCAGTCTGTTGTGATTGGTCTACTCTGCTCTGATTGGCCAGACGGCCCAGTCTGTTGTGATTGGTCTACTCTGCTCTGATTGGCCAGACGGCCCAGTCTGTTGTGATTGGTCTACTCTGCTCTGATTGGCCAGACGGCCCAGTCTGTTGTGATTGGTCTACTCTGCTCTGATTGGTCAGGTGGCCCAGTCTGTTGTGATTGGTCTACTCTGCTCTGATTGGTCAGGTGGCCCAGTCTGTTGTGATTGGTCTACTCTGCTCTGATTGGTCAGGTGGCCCAGTCTGTTGTGATTGGTCTACTCTGCTCTGATTGGTCAGGTGGCCCAGTCTGTTGTGATTGGTCTACTCTGCTCTGATTGGTCAGGTGGCCCAGTCTGTTGTGATTGGTCTACTCTGCTCTGATTGGTCAGATGGCCCAGTCTGTTGATTGGTCGACCGCTTACAGCGCACGTCGGAAACAAATGCCCATTACCATAACTGAACTCCAGCTCCGTCCTCACCATCAGCATTAGCAAGTGTGCGTCCATCAACAAACCCGTGTGTGTGTTTCTAATTTATTGCGGTGCACATGCAGTAACTGTATCAATAAGCGCATACGTTAGCCGAGCACTAACGTGAATGGATGTTGAAGTTTTTTGCCTATTTGGCAAAAGAAAAGACAGCAGCGTTTAGTTTTCTCTAGTCAGATAGCACAGATTTCAAAATATGTGTTGCCTTTCTGCTGGTTAATGTTACCGTCAACCAAAAGTCAAACAGCTTTGAGTCATTGTAATGCAGCCTTTCTCATTCAGTCATTTAAAGCTGGTTAACCATGAAAAAACCTCCTGTTTTTCTTCCCTTATTGAACGTTCCTTTTGCGTCACATGACAGAAGTGAAATGGCTTGTGGATGCTTTAACTTCACTTTAGAAATGCCTCTCATCTTTAGGTGGTTTCTGACACACATTGTGTTCCTCCTATGCTCTAAAATATCATCATCTTGCTGTTTAATCACACAGAGCAGTTCAATTAATTAAAATAATGTGCAGTGAAGCCTCGGGCTTCTGCTTTAAATAGATGAGAGCTTTTGGACCGGCTTCAAAACCCTCGCATGCCAGGACACGTGTGTTTGGTCTTTTGGTTGTCTTGGTTGGAACTTGAAAGTAAGTCTGTTAGACCATTAGTCCACGTGTGTTGGCCATGAGAGAGAGCAGCTCTGAGCACCCTTATAAGGCAGCACCCTATCTGAATAAAACCTCATTAATGATTGATTTAAATACTCTACGTAGGCATAGATCAAACTCTGAACAGACACTATAAAAACCTTCAGAATATAGATGGGAATAAAACTAAAGTTTAGTGTGTGTAAAGCTGCTGAAGTGGAGATTTCTGACTCTAACTCATCGAGATTAATCGTTAAAAGATCACAATCTCGATTTAAACACCCACACGATCTTATTCCTAAATGACAGCGAACATTCAGATCTGTGTTCTGATCCAGAGAGAGCCGTCGTCATGTATAAAACAGCTTCACAAACAGTCTTTCAACCACACAGGATCATTATTTCTGTCTTACAATCATTCATATTATCACAGAAGTACTGGATAAAAGTTTGTAGTTCGGATATAAACCCTGATGTCCACAGTAGCGATCAAAATAGTCAATCACCTTTAGAAAGTAACTTGATGCTTCAAATAACGATTGTATCAATTACAGTGGGGAGAACAAGTATTTGATACACTGCTGATTTTGCAGGTTTGCCCACTTTCACAGTTGAAGAGTACCTATGATAAAAATTACAGACTTCTACATGCTTTGTGAGACGGAATCTAAAACAAAAATCCAGAAAATCACATTGTATGATTTTTAAGTAATTAATTTGCATTTTATTGCATGACATAAGTATTTGATACATCAGAAAAGCAGAACTTAATATTTGGTACAGAAACCTTTGTTTGCAATTACAGAGATCATACGTTTCCTGTAGTTCTTGACCAGGTTTGCACACACTGCAGCAGGGATTTTGGCCCACTCCTCCATACAGACCTTCTCCAGATCCTTCAGGTTTCTGGGCTGTCGCTGGGCAATACGGACTTTCAGCTCCCTCCAAAGATTCTCTATTGGGTTCAGGTCTGGAGACTGGCTAGGCCACTCCAGGACCATGAGATGCTTCTTACGGAGCCACTCCTTAATTGCCCTGGCTGTGTGTTTCGGCTCGTTGTCATGCTGGAAGACCCAGCCACGACCCATCTTCAATGCTCTTACTGAGGGAAGGAGGTTGTTGGCCAAGATCTCACGATACATGGCCCCATCCATCCTCCCCTCAATACGGTGCAGTCGTCCTGTCCCCTTTGCAGAAAAGCATCCCCAAAGAATGATGTTTCCACCTCCATGCTTCACGGTTGGGATGGTGTTCTTGGGGTTGTACTCATCCTTCTTCTTCCTCCAAACACGGCGAGTGGAGTTTAGACCAAAAAGCTCTATTTTTGTCTCATCAGACCACATGACCTTCTCCCATTCCTCCTCTGGATCATCCAGATGGTCATTGGCAAACTTCAGACGGGCCTGGACATGCGCTGGCTTGAGCAGGGGGACCTTGCGTGCGCTGCAGGATTTTAATCCATGACGGCGTAGTGTGTTACTAATGGTTTTCTTTGAGACTGTGGTCCCAGCTCTCTTCAGGTCATTGACCAGGTCCTGCCGTGTAGTTCTGGGCTGATCCCTCACCTTTCTCATGATCATTGATGCCCCACGAGGTGAGATCTTGCATGGTGCCCCAGACCGAAGGGAGATTGACCGTCATCTTGAACTTCTTCTATTTTCTAATAATTGCGCCAACAGTTGTTGCCTTCTCACCAAGCTGCTTGCCTATTGTCCTGTAGCCCATCCCAGCCTTGTGCAGGTCTACAATTTTATCCCTGATGTCCTTACACAGCTCTCTGGTCTTGGCCATTGTGGAGAGGTTGGAGTCTGTTTGATTGAGTGTGTGGACAGGTGTCTTTTATACAGGTAACGAGTTCAAACAGGTGCAGTTAATACAGGTAATGAGTGGAGAACAGGAGGGCTTCTTAAAGAAAAACTAACAGGTCTGTGAGAGCCGGAATTCTTACTGGTTGGTAGGTGATCAAATACTTATGTCATGCAATAAAATGCAAATTAATTAATTTAAAAATCATACAATGTGATTTTTCTGGATTTTTGTTTTAGATTCCGTCTCTCACAGTTGAAGAGTACCTATGATAAAAATTACAGACTTCTACGTGCTTTGTAAGTGGGCAAACCTGCAAAATCGGCAGTGTATCAAATACTTGTTCTCCCCACTGTACATCGTTAAAGTAGGTGGAGACAAGTGACTTAAATGAGTGAGCCATTGAATCATTTGTTCAAGAGATTTGTTCAAAAATGCTGATTCATCCAGTAATGAAACAAGTGAAGTCTTTATGAGTGAGTCATTGAATCATTCATTCAAGAGATTTGTTCAAAAATGCTGATTCATCCAGTAATGAAACAAGTGAAGTATTTATGAGTGAGTCATTGAATCATTCATTCAAGAGATTTGTTCAAAAATGCTGATTCATTCAGTAATGAAACAAGTGAAGTCTTTATCTACTCTTAATCTACTGTCTAAAAAATAATACATTAGGTTTATTAGGCTGCTGTCACTTTAAGACCGAATGCACGGATCCAATATACTGATGTTTTAGTTGTTTACATTCTCTTAAGCCATAAGCAACTGTGACAGGCATTTTGAGAGAATTTTGTGTGTATGTGTCCGTTCAAGCACAAATAGACACGGAAGAGAATGGAATACGCTGTTCGTGACTGAGAAAAGAGCGCGCCAGTTCAGAATAATAATAATTCAAAATAGTAAATATTATCCAATTTTAATGTTATTTTTAATGTGATGATTTGTAAAGCTAAGTTTAAAGGTGTAGCACTTTTATTTTAAAAGACGTTAAATGCCCACTATAACCAGTAGATGGCAGCAGAGGAGCACTTATTGACTTATTAGACATTTCCACTCCTTAATATATGGAAAAAAAGTAGGAAGTCGCAAAGTCTCATGAAAAACAAAAACTTTTCTCTTTCTATAAACTCCTTTTTATAATCACTGGAGCTGTCGGTCAGTTCAGTGTGAGACTGTAGAAGAACAATGGCACATTTAATAAGAGCAGAATATTTACATTTTCGCTATTAAAAATTAGAGCCCGACCGATTTATCAGTCTGCCGATTTTATTGGCCGATATGAGCCTGTTGCAGATATGCCACCGATATGAACACAAATTAAGTCAAAATGCGTGTCTTGTCGAGTATCATCGTAAACATAGTCGGTTATGTCTTAAGTGAACATAAACATGAAATTTGCCAGTCACCGCCAGCGTTTTTGGTCAAGTATGTATATTACGTATATACCGTATTTATATATATATATATATATATATATATATATATATATATATATAATACACACACAGCACCAGTCAAAAGTTTGGACACATCAATGGGAAAGTGTGTCCAAACTCTTGACTGGTACTGTACTATAATATACACAAAGAATATCAGCCGATATATCGGAATTTCTTTACTCCCTAATATCGACATCGGCCCCCAAAAACCCTTATCGGTCGGGCTCTAATAAAAGTGAGGTTTTTGCACATTACTGTTGTTAATAAAAGTTAATTTTGTCTGCATCTCAATTCAAGCTCAGTGCTTTACTGTTAATTTTCCAATAAACAGACATGTAATATTATTAGTAACTGCACTTAACAAAACAACAGTAATTTTATGATTAAATTAACGCCACTGCTCTCAAATGTTAGTTTGGAGCCCTGTAAACTTTAGTTTAAAAGAATGCAAAGAGAAAAATAGTGCAGACACAATAATACTTTGGGCTTGTTTTAGATGAGTCCTAATATGCGCAGTTTTTATGCTGCCGACAGAACCTGCCTGTGTGTGTGTGTGTGTGTGTGTGTGTGTGTCCTTATAAGGCTGCAGTGCTCTGTGTTCATTGACAGCAGCGATTAGCCAGCAGCCTCGACTGGCAGCCGCACGCGGAACATGACCAGCATTGCATAACGTGTCTGCCGTTCCCATGGTCACGCCGGAGGAATGCGGCAGAGCCTCCGGCCTTGACCTGGGAACGAGGTCAGTGGTATACAGGAGAGCGGGACGCAGCGAGAGGAAACAGGAAGTGCATCCACGCAACTTCACTGAAAGGAGCACGGGTGACATTGAGCATCAAAGAATGAAGCTCTGATTGGCTGCCTAGTGAGGGCCCTACATGTGCTCACTGTGAGAGAAGACGCCGCGCTGTTGTTTTGGCCAGATTCTACAGCAGCTGTGTGTGTGTGTGTGTGTGTGTGTGTGTGTTCTTTTAAAGAAGGGAATCCCAGAATGCACGTGACTTGCTCAGTAGAAAAAATAAATGCAAGATAGTTGACGAGAGATGTCGAGAAAAAATTAATACAATAAATTCAGAACCAGAAAAAAATATTTAGAACTAATTTGAAATTCAGGTTTTTGAGATGAATGAAGTAAAATCAAAGCAATTAATGTTTGGCTTTTCATAACTTGACTAGTGCACTCTATCTGTGTGCTTCTGTATATTTCAATCTTTAAAGCCGTGTTAATTTTGATAGCAAATTTTGATTTAGTTTTTGACTAAAATGCCATTTAGTTTTGGTCATATTTTAGTCACCTGAATTGTTTTAGTTTTAATCTAGTTTTAGTCGATAAAATCGAATGAGTTTAAATTGTAATGCATTAATTATTAGGGGTGTAATGGTACACACAACTGACGGGGAGAGAAAACTAAATATAAAATTGCTTTTTTTTATTAAACAGTGGTTTACTGAACAAATTGTGTCTGAAACTAAAAGTTTCATAAAGATAAAAAAGATGATCTCTGCTAATGCTGTAAACTCTATAGCGAGCCCTTACTTGCACATTACTATAATATATCAACAAAGCCCAAAATATTAGCCGAAATTCAGTTGCTATTTATGTTTAGATATAATAATCAACACTCAAATAACACATTGTATGCAAACGTAAACTTCACAAGGCAGATTTTGCATTAACTTCTAAATCTAATTATAAAATTGTTATTTGAAATATAATCATTTATACACGGGCTGTCATTTTCATGACAGATTTATTTAAACACACATTAAATAATCAAGACATCACTAACAGTAGAATATAATGATATATAGGCTAATATAGTGCATATATTCAGTGAAAGAGTTGATTTCTGTAGTGAACTCACAGCTGTGGACACTGAATGACTCCTGAGGGAAATGTGATGCTGCGTGACATTGTTCTCAAGCTGAGAAACACTGACTGAGCGATTTACACCACATATGATACGCTTCAGTGAGCTGTAATGTATCCTCAACATACCTTCAGATGTTTATTCTTTGACTATGACGAGATGATCGCGTTGACTCGCCTGTACAGTGATCAGTCACGACACATTAAAGAGCGTCAAAACGGCATTTATCGTTTGAATTTCCTGATAAAATGGACTGAATACTTCATATGTTCGTGTGGGAACTCGGATTGAAGTGTGTTCCGGCGTAAAACAAGCCGACTGTTAACTGTTAAAGATTCGGTACCGTTCGATACACACGTGCACCGTGCCGGAAGCCCTGTACCCAAACGGTTCGGTGCGAATACGTGTACCGTTACACCCCTATTAATTAAGCATTTAAGCATTACATAACTGACTGTTACTTGAGTACACTGACGTTTTGACATCATTTTGTGTGATTTTGACCGTTCAAGCTCAAAAACACGAAAAATTCAGCTATTTTAGTTAGTAGATATCAGGTTAAGCTAAAGCTTCGAATAAGTTTATTTGTTTTTTAAAATCAGTTAACATGAAATTTCAAGTAAATAACGATTTTTTTAAATGTTTTTGGTTGACTATTATAACCCTGATACTTTTATTGAATATGTAAAATAATGTCCTTAGTCTTTCCTCCTTACTAAGAATTAAATGGGAATAGTTCTGGCTGGATCTCTTCCCTAATCGCCCCTCTCTAACATTTTCGTCTAATTTTTATTTGTTGGCGAAATGACTGTAGATGTTCGTCATAGTTTTTGTCATCCAAAAGTGGTTTTTATTTAGTTATCGCCTCGTTTTCGTCAGTTTGAAGCCGGTGAGTTTGAGTCAGAAATCTCTTTACGCACACCAAACTTTACAGTTTTATTCATATCTGTATTCTGAAGGTTTATTCATATAACATTCGCCTGATTCATCATTTTATTCCTGAAAACATGGTGAATGTATTTATTTCTGTCTGTTGACGGTATTTTCTGATTTATATCCAAATCCCCTTTAATATGTCAACAAAATCAAATAAGAGTTTTGAATCTGGCTTTATCCCATGTTCAGAAATGTATGCAAATTAACACATATTTAATTAGATTATGCCTTGTTTACATATTCAAACATAACATTTCAGAAAACTTGTTATACAAAAAATGTTTGCGATTCGTAATGTAATCAATCAGCTGGATAACTATAGTTATATCTATTAGTTAATGTTTTTACCTTATTCACCTGCATGCCTTAACTATTTCTGAGGTTAAATGGTTGGGAAGTCGTTCCACATGTTATCTCAGTGCGCTGTGGTTGGTTGTTGTCCAAGTGGGTCAGATGGCTGATAAACACATGCACATGCACTAGTGTGTGTTTGTATCAGCCCAAGGCTATTTTAGTCGTGTGGAAACACGGCCCGTCTCTCTCTCTCTCTTTCCTCATGCCTGTCTCATCTCAAACTTTCAGTGAGGTCAAAAGTGTCTGAATGTTCACTCGCACTCTTAAAAATAAAGGTTCCAGATAGTTAAAGGCGCAGTAAGCGATTTCTGAGAAACGCTGCTGATATTTGAAATCACCAAAACAAACACGCCCCTACCCAATAGGACCGCACCCCTATCTTGATAGCTCCGCCCCCAAATTCACAAACACACTATGCAGCAAAGGCACCTCCCCCATCATGAGTGGACACGCCCCTTATTGCTGATTGGCTACAAGTGTGTTTTGGTGCTCGCATCCATCCGATCCACTTTCAACAGCGTTTCTCAAATCACTTACCGCAAATTTTATTTCGTCAGCTATTTTTTTTTTATGTATTTTTTTTTTTTAGCCTTACTCCTGTCAAATGTACTTTTTAGTTTTTATAATATTTAATTGGGACAAACCCAATCTTTTGGTGTTAAAAAACGGTCGTGATATCAATGTTTCAAAATTGTTGTTCATCGTGATTTTCAAAATAAAAGTTTAGCCCCTCACTCTGAGTTTGCATGCTTTGATGTCCACATGTTCTTGTTTAAGAAATCGCAGTGGCTGTAGCATTTCTGTCATAAAGAAGTGGCCAAATAGTAAAGATTAAGTGGACATTTTAATTAAATGTTGTTTGGCCAATATTAAGCAAGGAGTTGATGTGCTATAAAGTGTAACAGCAACCATCACCAGGCCGCTGGCGCCCTCTGCAGGCATTTGTTATAATACATAATTAATCAAATGGTCGACCAATCACTCGATTAATCGTCAAAATAATCGCATGACCACTCGATTAATCGCCAAAATAATTGCCTGATTACTCAATTAAAGGGGTCATTGGATGCAAAATTCACTTTTATATGGTGTTTGCATATAAATGTGTTTTTGCAGTGTGGACAAACCACCCTACAATGATACAAATCCATTCACTCCTTTTTTTTTTTTTTTTTTTTTTAATCCTCAAAAAGCCTAAACACTCTCAATAATCAAGCCGTTTTAATTTTCTGAGCGATATGATGTCATATTGCTCATGCTCCGCCCATGACCGCTGACGTACTATCCCATATTAGCATATTTCCGCCCTCAGCCAGTTGTACACTGTCTGCCAAGGCAGCACTTCACGCCCCACGGAAGAGAGGGGTGGGGTGAGCAGTAGCTCATTATCATTTAAAGAGACATGCACCGAAATGGGTCGCTGTGAACAGAGCTGTTTCTGAGGAGGTGAAAAGGGTGTTGTTTTACACAAACATTGAGGAATTTTAACCAAAGTATGTTACAGACTTTACATGAAGACCGTAAAGAATCATACCTACTTGTGGAAAACGGGCATCCGATGACCCCTTTAATAGTCAAAATAATCGACCGATTATTCGTTTACCAAAATAATCGTTAGTCTCAGCCCTAGATTAGTTAAAACATGTTAAAACGCACCTACATTGTTTTGCATTTTGTGACGAATAAAAGACTATTTTTCCATTGTCATTGAAGATTTTTTTTAGTGTTAAAATATCTCGTCTCATGAGCTAAGTGTATCGTCACACCCATAATGTTTAGTTAACGTTTTTGTTTAGTCACGTTTTATGTCTGGGCGTTTTCCTATAGTTTCAGTCAATGAAAACCTATCATGCTGCATAATGGGTAAATTATCTTGCCTAATTTCTAATCCTGACATCTGGCAACCGCAAGCATGAAAGCTTGTAGAGGCTTGTTAAAAACGGTCTGTAATGTTTTGTCTCCTTTTTGCAACAAAAACAAAGAGAGATTTAGATTTTATTATTAGAGTTTATTCTTGTTTTGTCATAGATTTTGTTTATGTAATAACTCGTTTGGTGTGTTAACAAGCTGATCTGTGATCATCTATTTTCATAAATCATAAATGTGTTTAGCTCTATAACATAATCTGATTTATCTGTTTTTCTGTTGTTCTCCTGCAGGGAGATTCAGCTGCTACGACGACTACAACACAAGAACGTCATCCAGCTGGTGGACGTGCTGTACAACGAAGAGAAGCAGAAAATATATCCTTTACACGAGTGTGTGATGCGGATGAGACTGAGCGCCGGTGCTGCGTCAGTCTCCCAGCATTCAGTCTCAGTTCGCTGAGCGCTCAGATCATCTGCTGTGTTTGCCATGTGTGCAGTGTTGAGATGCTGTTCCCCACAATGCAGTGCTTTCAACTGGAGAGTGTCTTTTTCCCCCGAACACAAGCGCACTGCCCTGCGCACACCGTTCACTGACCACTAGTGCCCGACTGTTATATCACCAAGGCATTTTTTTAATATGGCATAAGCAGGACTTTTATTTTGACAGCATTGAGAACACTTTCATTGTGGGTTTAGCACTCCAACTTTTTATTCAAATGTGGTTCTTTCGGGAGCAATTAGTTGCTGTTCAGTTTAGTGTTATTATTTAAATATTATATATTATATGATATTATAGGTTTTGACTTAGCATTTCTTAGTTTTAGTATTTTTTTTGTTTTTATTCTGTTTTATTTTTATTTATTCCCAGTTAAAGGCACAATATGTAAGATTTTTGGATTGAATATATCTAAAAACCACTAGAACAGTGTTATATATTTTGTTGACTTGTGTACATTATCCCAAATGTTTCCAAGAATGTTTAAATCCAGAGAAATAAGCGATTTTAACCAGGACACGGACCGTGTGTGTGCGTCGCCTCTCAGTGACATCATACCCGCGTTCCCCTCCGGTTTTATTTTGTAGAAACCATGGAAACACCAAAGACGCTTTAATATATGATGTGTTTTATTAGACGGTGAGCAACTGTTTGGATCATTCATGGACAGAAACTAATCATTGTTCTCCAGCTCAACACAGTTAGTCTTATTGTTTAGATCTGGTGTTCTTGATTTACCGCGAGTACCATGTTTTACCATGCCTAATATGATCTCGCTCACTGCAGTGTGAACAAGTGTCTCATA
The DNA here is from genome assembly GCA_039654105.1 of Coreius guichenoti. Classification (NCBI taxonomy): domain Eukaryota; kingdom Metazoa; phylum Chordata; class Actinopteri; order Cypriniformes; family Gobionidae; genus Coreius; species Coreius guichenoti. Next base: position 534,348 of record CM077175.1, on the reverse strand, counting down.
GTAGTGCCGAGCGAACGCACAGAGTAGCATTATAACATCACTTTAACACACTCAAATGTGTGTGATATGATAAAACAGCGCTGCGTTACCACACACACACACACACACGAGCGGAAGAAGCGGAAGCGCTTGTCTGACAGAATAAAAGCTCCGCCCAATCAAGGAGTCAAGACACGCCTTTGTTCTGAATAAGAGACGAGAAATTACATATTGTGCCTTTAATAATTGTGATAATATATATTTAAACATATATTTTGCCCTAATATACATAATTAATATTTGATTTCAGCTTCATTTCAATGAAGAAAGTCGTTTTCTTAACCAATAACCTTGGTCTTGTTGCATGACTGTAATGCTAACAGTCTGACGTGTGTGTGTGTATTGTGAAAAGCGATTCTATACAATTAAATGTGAATTGATGTGTGATTTTGGTTGGTTGTTCCTTGACCGGCGGCTCACGTATATGGTGATGGAGTATTGTGTCTGTGGAATGCAGGAAATGTTGGACAGCGTTCCAGAGAAAAGATTTCCAGTGTTTCAAGCTCACGGGTGAGACGCCAGCACATCAGATAAAACACACACTCCTCTGAGACGCCAGCACATCAGATAAAACACACACTCCTCTGAGACGCCAGCACATCAGATAAAACACACACTCCTCTGAGACGCCAGCACATCAGATAAAACACACACTCCTCTGAGACGCCAGCACATCAGATAAAACACACACTCCTCTGAGACGCCAGCACATCAGATAAAACACACACTCCTCTGAAAACACACTGATGCATCATCATCTGTCACTTTGATGGACTTTCGATGGTCTATTTTTATTAGCTTTTTGATATTTGTTTTCATTTCCCACAGACGTCATCTGCCATATTCCACTTGTGTATATAGATCGTCTTTATATAGACATGGTCGTCATTGTCGGTGAAAATGTTAGCTCATAGCCAAAGACTGTTTTAACTGAGGTTAAGTAACTTAAGAAGTGATTGTTTAAGCCTATATCATTTTCGAGTTAGCATGTTTTTCGGGCTATAACACACACCTGATGTTGACTAAAACCACTGACAGGTTTAACTCTGAGGAAACACTTCCGGTCAAAAGTTTGGAATAATTACGACGTTTGAAGGAAAAGGTTTTTGAAAGTCTCTTCTACTCTCCAAGGCTGATCATAAATCCAGTAAAACAGTGAAATATTACTCCAGTGTAAATCAGCTGTTCTCTATGTGAATATATAGTAAAGTGTAATTTCTTCCTGTGATCAAAGCTGAATTTATCATCATTACTCCAGTCTTCAGTGTCACATGATCCTTCACAAATCATTCTAATATGAGGATTTGATGCTCAACAAACATTTATGATTATTATCAGTGTTGAAAACAGTTCATATTTGTGTTTAAACATTGATAAATTGTATTTTTCAGGATTCTTTGATGAATATTCAGTTCAAAAGAACAGCCTTTATTTGAAATAGAGTCTTTGTAACATTATAAATGTCTTTAATGTCACTTTTGATAATTTGAATGAATGATAATGCATCACAAAAATGTTTCCAATCCTGATAATAATCATAAATGATCATAGAATGATTTGTGAAGGATCATGTGACACTGAAGACTGGAGTAATGATGATAAATTCAGCTTTGATCACAGGAATAAATCACACTTTACTATATATTCACATAGAGAACAGCTGCTTTACACTGGAGTAATATTTCACTGTTTTACTGGATTTTACTTTATTTTTTCGTTCATGGTTTTGGTGAGAAGAAGAGACTTCCTACAAAGAAATCTTAATGATTCCAAACTTTTGACCTGTGCAAAGTTGTTACATTTAAAACGCATGAATAAACTTGTTCCCGTGTCTCTTTCAGGTACTTTTGCCAGCTTCTGGATGGTCTTGAATACTTGCACAGCCAGGGAATTGTACACAAAGATATTAAACCAGGGAATTTGCTGCTCACTACAGACGGGGCGTTGAAGATCTCTGACTTGGGCGTAGCAGAGGTGAGGCGTCCGGCTGTGTTCTTGTGTCCGCTCCTCTTAAAGTCGCATGGAACGGAAGTTGCGCTCATCTTTTTTTCTCTATTGTGCCGTATATCCGAGTGAAACGCTTCTCAAACAAGAACATTTATCTCTGACCTTTGACCTCCAGGCACTCCACCCCTTTGCGGAGGACGACACGTGTCGGACGAGCCAGGGGTCGCCAGCGTTTCAGCCGCCAGAGATCGCCAACGGCCTGGACACGTTTTCAGGGTTTAAGGTGGACATCTGGTCTGCTGGGGTCACACTGTGAGTTCACCTCTGACCCCATCAGCAGCGCAGACATACTGTGCTTTAATGTAAACAGAGGCTGCGGAGACATCATAACATTACAAACTTTGATTTGAAGCAAAAAACTATTTGAAAATCGGACGAAAAGATTTTAGTATTTCGTGTAACCGCATAATCAAATTAAAAACACTATTTTCTTTTTTTTAGAGCTGCTTTACAGCAGAATTTAATTCTGTTAGCATCATTGAATCATTCATTTTCTGTATCATTTATCATTACTCCAGTCTTCAGTGTCACATGATCCTTCAGAAATCATTCTCATATGAGGATTTGATGCTCAACAAACATTTATGATTATTATCAATGTTGAAAACAGTTCATATTACAGTTTTTTTAAGGATTTTTTGATGAATAGAAAGTTCAAAAGAACAGCGTTTATTTGAAATATAATCTTTTGTAACATTATACACTACTGTTCAAACATTTGGGGTCAGGTTTTTTTTTTTTTTTTTTTTTTTTAAGAAATTAAAGAAATAAATACTTCTATTCAGCAAGAATGCATTATATTGATCATAAGTGACAGTAAAGACTTTTATAATGTTACAAAACATATTTCAAATAAATGATATTCAATCTATTCATCAGAAAACTGTTTTGAACACTGATAATAATCATAAATGTTTACACTTTTTTACACTTTACTATAAATTGACATAGAAAACAGCTGATTTACACTGGAGTAATATTTCACTGTTTATGATCAGATAAATGAGCAGAAGAGACTCTTTCAGAAACATAAAAAATCTTAACGATCCTAAACTTTTGAACGGCAGTGTATATATTGCAATAAATTAAAAATATATGGTTTTAATGACATAATCTAGTCATTCTAGCTATGCTTTATACACACACACACACACACCAATATTCTTGCTTAGTGAGAACGACTCGATTGTGTCATTGGCGGTACTAAAGAGTGGGCGGAGCTATTTGCTCGCCGCAACTCTCTGATTGGTGGAATGTGCTGTATGGCATCATGGGTAATGTAGTTTTTCCACCACAAATTCAGTTAAATATGATTATTTAAAAAAATAAGTTGCAATAATGTGAATGGATGGTTTCTGCAAAAGCATATACTACCGATTAACAACCTCATTCCTCACAGTAGGGCTGTCTTTAATGGTTTATAAGTTATCGTTACAAATCCATATGGAGAAAATGAGTTTTTACTTCTGTTGTGTGACTGTGAAAACTGTTTTCTCATTTTCTCTATTGCATTTGAATGTGTTCTGATGAAAACCTTTCTCCGTCCCGCTCACAGATACAACATAACGACGAGCCTGTACCCGTTTGAAGGGGACAACATCTATAAGCTATTTGAGAACATTGGGAAGGGAGACTACACTATCCCGGAGGAGTGCGGCCCGCTGCTCTCAGACCTGTTGAGAGGTGAGCGCTGACATTTAAAGGGATAGTTCACCCAAAAATTAAACTTTGCTGTTAATATACTCACGCTCAGGGCATCCAAGATGTGTGTGATTGTTTTATTCAGTACAGTAGAACAGTAAAGAAGATTTTGAGGTTGTGGTTGATGGGTACCATATTGAAGTACAATAATGACAAATGTATTTAAAAACAAAAAAGCGTGTTGAATTGCACTAATTGAAAAACAAATGTATTGCATTAACGGTTTTAAAGCATTGTATTTTTATGGGCTGAAATTAAACATGGTCGTATATTTAAGCTGTGAATATTTCAGTTCAAAACATTTCACACACATTTTCAATATTAATATATAATAATTAACTGTAATCCATGGATTTCACTTCCAAAATATGTGACCCTGGAGCACAACACCAGTCATGATCTCACGGGTATATCTGTGGCGATAGCCAACAATACACTGTATGGGTCAAAATGATCCATTTTTCTTTTATGCCAAAAATCATTAGGATATTAAGATCATGTTCCATGAAGATATTTTGTAAATTTCCTACTGTAAATATATCACAAATGTATTATTAGTAGTAATATGCATTGCTAAGGACTTCATTTGGACAACTTTAAAGGAGATTTTCTCAATATTTAGATTTTTTTGCACCCTCAGACTCCAGATTTTCAAATAGTTCGGCCAAATATTGTCCTATCAATGGAAAGATTATGTATAAATCTCGATTTAAAAAAATGACCCTTATGAAAAATACAACCTATAACAATACATGTCAGTATTTTACTTCCATACTACCATGACTTTGGGACTTACAGGCAAAACCAGGTCTTATGAAGCGAAACGATCGGTCTGTGCAAGAAACTGAACATTATTTAAAACATTATTACCTGTAATCCACAGCTGTAATTCATATGTTTGACCTTTAGATGGCGACATTGTGACACTAATGTTCAGCACTGACGGTGTGTTTGAGCAAACACTGATGAAACGTCAGTTAACACACACACACAGTATGTAGCTCTGCTGATGTTCTCTGTTCCTTCATCTGACGTGTTTGTATCTGCAGGGATGCTGGAATATGATCCTGTGAAGAGGTTTTCAATACAGCGCATCAGACAACACAAGTGAGTCCATCAGTCCTCATACAGACATACTGAAAATATGGCCCTTCCTGTCTTAAAGAGGGCCTATTACGCCAGTCTTGGTGTTTTCTGGCTCTACTAGAGCAGGTTTTCCTGCTTGAATGTTGATTATTTCCTCATATTCTCCATTGTTGCGGCTCCTCTCTTCCCAGTCTGTCAGTAACGCTCTGTTTCGTTCCTGTCTCTATGAAGCCCCTCCTTCTGAAAAGCACACTGTGCTCTGATTGGTCGGCTGGAGCAGTGTGTTGTGATTGGTCAAGCAGGGAAATGTCCCGCCCCTTACCATAACTGCCAGTTTCAACACACTACTAACTACCTCAACCAGGCCCCGCCCCTTTATTCTGTGTTTTTTCGTTCTTTATTTTCACCCCTTTTTCAAATATAAGGCCGTATAGCAACTCTAAAAGGACAATAGTGTCATTATTGAGCTCAGTGTTGATTCAGTGTCAGTGTTGCAAAACTTGAATCATTTTGCTCCTTAAAAGCCACCAAATTCTGATATAAAACTTTATCAAAACCATTAGTGCACTGCAATCGTTTAGTGTAAACAATCAGTGAATTCCATTTGATTCCCGTCCCTGCGAACAGAAGCAATGATTTTTAAATGAAGTCAACACAGAGTGGGAGGAAGAGGAAGTGGAGAATGGTGAGAGTGGGAGAGATGAGCTAGAAATAAACATGGCCTGGATTTCAGGAGCTCTTCGGATGAGGTAACTGATGCGGTTTCCATGGATACGGAAGAGCTCATAAGGACGTGCAGTAATGATGTTTGATCTCACCTGAGGAACTCCAGTGTTGATCATGTGACACTGAAGACTGGAGTAATGATGCTTTCAGATTCACATAGAAAACAGCTGTTTGACATATTTCACTGTTTTTACTGTAGTTTTGATCAAATGCAGCCTTGGTGAGCAGAAGAGACATTCAAAAACATTTAAAAAAATTATTATTCTTAAAAAAAAAAAGTAATTATTCCAAACTTTTTGCTGGTTGATAGTGTACATTCACAGTTGTATTTCTTCCTATATACATATACACCAATCAGGCATAACATTATGACAGGTGAAGTGAATAACACTGATGATCTCTTCATCACGGCACCTGTTAGTGGGTGGGATATATTAGGTAGCAAGTGAACATTTTGTCCTCAAAGTTGATGTGTTAGAAGCAGGAAAAATGGGCAAGCGTAAGGATTTGAGTGAGTTTGACAAGGGCCAAATTGTGATGGCTAGACGACTGGGTCAGAGCATCTCCAAAACTGCAGCTCTTGTGGGGTGTTCCCGGTCTGCAGTGGTCAGTATCTATCAAAAGTGCTCCAAGGAAGGAACAGTGGTGAACCGGAGACAGGGTCATGGGCGGCCAAGGCTCATTGATGCACGTGGGGAGCGAAGGCTGGCCCGTGTGGTCCGATCAAACAGACGAGCTACTGGAGCTCAAATTGCTCAAGAAGTTAATGCTGGTTCTGATAGAAAGGTGTCAGAATACACAGTGCATCTCAGTTTGTTGCGTATGGGGCTGCATAGCCGCAGACCAGTCAGGGTGCCCATGCTGACCCCTGTCCACCGCCGAAAGCACCAACAGTGGCACGTGAGCATCAGAACTGGACCACGGAGCAATGGAAGAAGGTGGCCTGGTCTGATGAATCACGTTTTCTTTTACATCACGTGGATGGCCGGGTGCGTGTGCGTGGCTTACCTGGGGAACACATGGCACCAGGATGCACTATGGGAAGAAGGCAAGCCGGCGGAGGCAGTGTGATGCTTTGGGCAATGTTCTGCTGGGAAACCTTGGGTCCTGCCATCCATGTGGATGTTACTTTGACACGTACCACCTACCTAAGCATTGTTGCAGACCATGTACACCCTTTCATGGAAACGGTATTCCCTGGTGGCTGTGGCTCTTTCAGCAGGATAATACCACAGCACACCTTCAGGGGTCTAGTGGAGTCCATGCCTCGACCGGTCAGCAAAAGTGGGACCAACACAATATATATATATATATATATATATTAATATGAAACATTGAACAAGTGGATGATTGGTTTGAGTGTTCTTTGTAGTGTAATCAGTCGTACTTTGCACATTCAAATCAAGACTTTAAAAAGTAGTTTTTGCAACTGGCCGCAGATGATGTCCAGCACGATTGGTCCCAACTGTTATTTCCTCTTCCTGTCTAGCTGGGTCCGTAAGAAACACCCGCCCTCTGAGCCGCCCGTCCCCATCCCGCCCAGCGCAGAAACACGGGACCCCTGGCGCAGCATGACGGTGGTGCCATACCTGGAGGATCTCCATGGTTACGCTGAGGAAGAGGACGATGACGAGCTGTTCGATGGGGAGGATGACATCATATACACTCAGGACTTCACGGTACCAGGTAAGAGGACCACGGGGGGCGGAGTCTTAGTGAACACATTGATGATGCCCACATTTACACTTGAGCATCTGGTCAGTATTGAACTACTTGACCTGCTCATTTGTTGGTCAGAACGTTAGTTTGATGTTTTTCATTTGCTGGTAGTTGGTAGTTAATCTGATTCCACACAGACTGTATTTGTCAGTGTGTTCGTCACTAAACCTCAGGATTGGTTGTTTTGAACAGGGCAGGTTCCAGAGGATGAGGAGGATGAGGAAGAGCGTGCTCCGGAGCGTACCTGTGCTGTGGCCAAACCGGTGTGTGTGAACGGGACAGAGTCGGCGGCACTGAAACCCAAATCCGAGCGGCGCTCCAGCTCTTCCTCCAATCCATCCAGGAAGGGCATTTCTGCCGCCAGCAAGATCCGCAAACTTTCCACCTGCAAGCAGCAATGACCCGATCTGGCTGTTGTGCTGCTCACCTGCGCCTCCTCTGTACAGGTGAGAGAACACAGACTGAGAGTTTGACCTGCTCCTTATCATGAGCTTGTGTTTTGAAAGAGTCTCTTCTTCTCATCTTAGGCTGCATTTATTTGATCAAAAATCCATCTATTTATCTAGTTTTAAATTGTAATATTATTTTAATGAATTTTTACTGTGTTTTTGATCAAATAAATGCGACTGAGCGACTGAGGGAGCGAGCAAGTGTGTGTGTGTGTGAGTTCAGGGTGGTGTTCTTCTCATTCTGATGAGACGCTGCAGTGAATGCAATGACTCAGTCTCCCTCCAGTCTCTCTCTCTCTCTCTCTCTCTCTCTCTCTCTCTCTCTCTCTCTGTCTCTCTCTCTGTCCTCTCTCTCTCTCTCTCTCTCTCTCTCTCTGTCTCTCTCTCTGTCTCCTCTCTCTCTCTCTCTCTCTCTCTCTCTCTCTCTCTGTCTCTCTCTCTCTCTCTCTCTCTCTCTCTCTCTCTCTCTCTCTCTCTCTGTCTCTCTCTCTCTCTCTCTCTCTCTCTCTCTCTCTCTCTCTCTGTCTCTGTCTCTCTCTCTCTCTCTCTCTCTCTCTCTCTCTCTGTCTCTCTCTCTGTCTCTCTGTCTCTCTCTCTCTCTCTCTCTCTCTCTCTGTCTCTCTCTCTGTCTCTCTGTCTCTCTCTCTCTCTCTCTCTCTCTCTCTCTCCTCTCTCTCTCTCTCTCCTGATGGAGCCGGTGACTCAGACTCTTCTCTCTCTGCGTCTGTCTATATATAGAGCCCTTTCATCTTCAGGATTGGATGCAGTCGGATGGAAACCTGTTTACACTTTCATCTCACAATATACGGATAATTGCAAATGCAAAGGCCTCAAATCACAATGTGTAACGAGAACGGCGCATAATGAATCTAAAGCAGATCACGGCCGTGAGAGGAGGACTGATCAAGACAGAATAGGCTTCATTTCTTTATACAAATGATAATTTCTAAGACTTTTTGCATTTGGACATTAATGAGAATTTTTTTTAACAATTTTATTTCAATGTGATCAAGCAGCTCCTGATTGGTTGTGTTGGGTTAATAACAGTCAGACGTTCCCTCATTAGTGATCATGTCTTCTCTCGCTCTCTCTCTTCTCCGCAGGTTTATGTTGTTTCCCAGCAGTCGATACTGAACGCTGTTCCTGACGCACATTTCTGCCATGATGATGAACTCAAACACACGGTGCCAGGACACTCGTTCTCTCGTCTGTCTCTATCTGGAACGGACTGACTCGACTTGAGAATGCTGTTAAAGAGTGGAGATGTTTCCCACAATCCTCCTCTGTGGCTGAGGATCATCCGTTCGGTTTCTCCTCGCGCCTCGATCCCCATCAGCACCCGAAGGCGTGCGGGCGATGCACCTTCCGTTTAGTTTAGACCGTCTTTTAATTTACAGTTATTAACTGCAGCTTCAGATGCAGATGGTTTGATGTAAAGAATGACATCAGTTATTGTAGAGAAAATATGCTGCAGATGATGATGATTATACTGATGTTAAAAACTAAAAACTGCATGCTGTGACGCGTTTGGAGCGGACGGAGAGCTGCTCGCCGCTCGCCGCAGGACGTTTGGGTTCATTTTTCCCCATTTGGTTTTGTTTCCCGATAAATATTTTTTTAAGTATTATTTATATAAAACACATCCCAACTGAAGCTGAGGCTCATGGTCCTTTATTTGCATGCTTGTTTGATTGGACAAAGGTGTTTCACCACTTTGGATAGAAAGTAATGGGCTTTTTGCTCTGGCAGGTGTCAACATTTACTCGCCATCATATTTCGAATGCATGTGATGTTCACAATTCATTCTGAATACATGCATTTTCTTCTACAAGTTTTATTTCGATATCGCTTTATACAATACACATTGTTAAAAAGCAGCAATTATTGGGGCCAAGCCCAAAAAGGAACAATGTGACATGCAAGCATGGCTGGGAGCTTCAGAAAAACTGCAATAAGTAATTAAAGTGTTTTATTTTATTTTATTTTTTATGTTTTATTTTAGTCAAAATGGTTTGTCAAAAAAGTTTGGTGTCAATATGCCAAAGCATTGCTGAGTTACAGCCTCAGAATCAGCTTCGTTGATGCGTTACTCGAGAACGGTTTGGTCTATCGAAAAGCTTTTAATACATTTTTGCCGGCATGGTCTGAATATTATCTGAGCCAATTTTGGTGAAAATCAGACCAATGGTCTAGGAGGAGTTCGAAAAAGTAGGTTTTCAAAGAAATTCAAAATGGCTGACTTTAAGTTTGAGAAAACATGGCATAACTGGTATAATATCATTGTTCTCGGCATGACCCAAGGAGTCTATAAAGACCAAGTTTTATTAAAATAGGCAAAATTAATGAAAAGTTATTAGCATTTTTGGAAATTTCATTGTAACAACTATTTGAGTACCTTCAGGGCGTGGTCCCGCTTGACACGTACCGAGTTTCATAACAATATGCAAATGTATTCGTAAAATACAGCATTTTAGGACAAAATTCAAAATGGCTGAGGCCCAAAATAGCCAATATGAAAACACTCTGCATGATGCACTAAATCTGAAGAGACCAGGGGGGTATTCCAGAAAGCAAGTTATGTAACACATGTTGAGAATGTCTTGTGTGTTAACCGCGAACATACTCTGGGTTGGCTGAACTTACTCACGGACGCGTTTTTGGAACCAGCATACCTCGAGAAAACAAGGTTTGGGCTAATCAACCGGGAGCTCAGAGTATATGTGATGGTAAATTAACCTTGCTTTCTGGAATACCCCCCAGTTTTATGATTTTTGGGCAAACCATTCAGAAGTTATTTGCAATTTTTTATATCTCCTGACCAGTAGGTGGCGCTGTGCCGAAACGCTGCATGTAGCCTCAGGTCATGCTTATGATGACATGTACTAAGTTCGGCCTGGATGCGCTAAAGTATTGTGGAGATATAGCCTTGTATATCTTATTCGATTTTTTTTTTTTTTTTTTTTTTTTTCAACAAAAATTTGGGAAAATTTTCATGACGGAAAATTACATCATAGGGTGTAATTGAATGCTTGAGCCAAGGAATCAGAGGAAAAAAGAATTTTGGTTCAAAAGTTATTAGCATAAATGTAAGTGAAACTTTGGACAGCAGGTGGCGCTAGAGGGATTGAGTTAGAGACTCCAAATTTGCTGTGGTGAATGTTTGGACTGACCTCTATCTGTGTGCCAAATTTCACAACTTTTTACCATACCATTTGTACCACACCTGCTAATGGCTGGTGACTTAAAGGTGCAGTGTGTAGATTTTAAGCGACATCTAGCGATGTTGTGAATTGCACCCGCTCACCCCTCCCTTTCGAAGCACATAAAGAAGCTACGGCGGCCGACACAGGACAAAGATGTCGTCTGAGACAGCAGAGAGTAGCTAGCGCTCTGTAGAGAAGTTTGTCCGTTTAGGGCTACTGTAGAAACATGGCGGCACAAAATGGCGGCTTCACTGTAAGGGGACCTGTGGTGTGTGTAGATAGAAATGGCTCATTCTAAGGTAATAAAAGCATAATCCACTTTTCACAAGCTGGAATCTCATAATTACGGTAATTATGAAATGGTGTGAGTTCACTTTTAAAAACAGTCTGAGACGTTTGGAGTTTTGAAATTGAAAATGTGTAGAAAGCCTGTAAAAACTATAATAGTATGTCTCAATGATACTGAATATGATCTGAGTTTGTGCTCTACTAAAGCGTGCGGGTGAATAGCTGACAGCAGATGGGTCATGTATTAGTGAGTATCCTGCGCAGTCTGTTGTTCTCTGTGTCGTCAGTGTTTCTGCATGCAGGGCTCGAGCGCATCGGCTCATCAGTGACGCCTTCAGCTGCTCAAACACTGAGCCTCTGATCTTCTGCTCCGTCTGCCGCCACACAGCTTCAGCATCTTCACGCTGTTCTGCACTTCTTCACACTTTGAGCAAGTATTCCCATGATAGTGTGATCCATACGCAAACAATCCGAAAAACAAATGATTCTAAAATATAACATCGCCGTGACTCTGGGTTCTGATTGGATGAGCAGTGTTTGAAAACTCACATCTGTTACATCACATTATTTAACTATCATTCAGATGCTATTATTAACATTTATAATTAGTTTTTAATTAGGGGTCAAGCACCTATTGTAATCGTTGAAGTTCCTATTCTTCTTCTTATTATTCTTCCGCTCTCGAGTCTATGGCAGCCCATAGAGCCGCTTGCGGGAAAGTTATGAAATTTGGTACACAGATAGAGGACAGTCTGAACTGTCACCACAGCAAATTTGGAGTCTCTAACTCAATCCCTCTAGCGCCACAGACTGTCCAAAGTTCCTCTTACGTTTGTGCTAATAACTTTTGAACCGTAAGGGCTAAAAACTTAGAAAAAAAATCTCTTTCCCTCTGATTCCGAGGCTCAAGACGATTTGATTGAACCCTATGACGTCATTTTCGGTAGTGCCAATTTCCCCACCAAACTTTTCGAACTCCTAGACGGTTTATCAGATTTACACGAAATTCAACCAGATCATCTTCAGACAATGCCAACAAAAAGTTATGGAATTCAAGTCGATTCATCAAAGTGTTTTTGAATAACGAATTTTACGTAGCGCTTGCGAAAATAGACATAAGGCTGTATCTCCGCAACGCTTTATCGTATTCTGACCAAACTTGGTACGAAAGATAAATACACGAAAGATAGAATTTGCCGGAGATACGAAAAATGGCTATTTTTGCTTATAACTTCTGAACAGTGTGCCCAAAATTCATGGTTACTGGTCTCGTTAGATTCAGGGCGGCATGCCGAGTTGAATAATATCCAATTTTTCCATATCGGCCATTTTGAATTTTGTAGTAAAATGCTGTATTTTATGAACGCATTAACGTATTGTTATGAAACTCGGTATGGGTCATCGGCGTGATGCCCTGAAGGAGCCTGAGAAGTTTTGAGCCAGCGCCACCTAGTGGTAAAATCAAATATTCACATGCTTATAACTTTAGATGTGGTCGACTTATTTTCACGGGAGTCACATCCTTAGATCCCTGAATCCTTACCGAGTCCAACGATACCAAACATGCTAGGTTTCACCTTATGGTTGTGATTTAGCGTTTAAACAACTTTCGCAAAATATCTTTGAAACCATTAATCCGATCGAGGCGAAACCACCGAAGGAAAATTGGAATCATAGCGGGCTGATTGATAGTTACATGTCAAATGTCAAAATTTTGATTGTAAGTGGCATTAAATGCAATCAAAGTCGGGTGTGGGATATTTTTTTATATCCTCATAAATACAAATGTCTATAAGTCCTAAATGAAATTAGATAATTTCACCAAATTTGACGCTTATGTATGGGGGCACACTGAGGACACACACAAAAAGTGGTGGGACTGTGCCACTTGGTGGCGCTATAATTAAACAAAACATGAAATTGGCTCTATACAACTCAATGTATTTGTGGGTTTACCTTTACATTTTTACATGTATTCATTTAGCAGATGCTTTTATCCAAAACGACTTACAACTGAGGAATACAGGGAGCGATCCGTCATGAAGAGGTGAATAATCACAAAAAGTGCTCGAAATACTACGTTTTGGACATTGCTTAGAGTAGCATAAGCTAGAATAGGGAGCGAATAGAGGAAAAAAGGAGGGAATTTTTTTTTTTCCACAGTTTTTGTTTTATCCAGCCGTATTTACTCAGTGCAACTTATAACATCCAAGTGAAAGATATAACACCAACATGTCAGAAAAAAAATTACAAAACAGAATCACTGAGATGGAAAAAGGATCACCCCCTTGTGTCAGTATTTTGTTGAATCACCTTTTGCTTTAATTACAGCCTTTAGTCTGTTGGGATATGTCTCTACTAACTTTGCACATCTAGACTTTGCAATATTTGACCACTCTTCTTTAAAGGTGACCGTTTGTGGACTGCAGTCTTCAAGTCATTCCACAGATTTTCAATGGGGTTTAAGTCTGGGCTCTGACTAGGCCATGCAAGGACAATCACCTTGTTCTCCTTCAACCACTGTGTGGTCAGTTTTGCTGTGTGCTTTGGGTCATTGTCATGTTGGAAGGTAAACCTTCTTCCCATTGACAACTTTCTGGCAGAGGGCTGCAGATTTTCCTCAAGAATTTGTGTATTTTGCCCCATCCATTTTTCCTTCTATCCTGACAAGTGCTCCAGTTCCTGCTGCAGAGAAACAACCCCATAACATAATACCACCTCCATGCTTTACTGTAGGAATGGTGTTATTTGGATGGTGAGCTGCATTGGATTTCCGCCAGACATATCGTTTGGCGTTTAGGCCAGATAATTCAATTTTAGTCTCATCGGACCATAACACCTTTTTTCATGTGGCCTCAGAATCTTCAACGTGTGTTTTGGCAAAGCTCAGTCGTGACTGCATGTGGCCTTCCTTGAGGAGTGGCTTTTTTCTTGCAACCTTCCCATACAAGCCACATTTGTAGAGAATTTGTGATATTGCTGTCACATGAGCACTCTTTGTCATAAATTCCTGCAACTGCTTCAGAGTTGGCAGCCTCTCTGACCAGTTTCCTCCTGGCTCTTTCATCCACTGTAGACTCGTAGAAGCGAGTGGAAGTATGCGGGTGCTGAGTCTGTGGTGGACCTGTAAGCAAGCGTCAGTGGTAGCCAGTGCAGAGAGATGAAGAGAGGTGTGACATGGGCCCTTTTGGGCTTGTTGAAGACAAGACGTGCCGCTGCGTTCTGGATCATTTGAAGCGTTTTGATTGCACACGGTGGAAGTCCAGCCAGAAGTGCATTGCAGTAGTCAAGCCTAGAGATGACCAGGGCCTGGACGAGAAGCTGCGTTGCATGCTCTGTTAGGAATGGTCTGATCTTTCTGATGTTGTGCAGCGCAAACCTGCATGACCGAGCTGTCTTTGAAATGTGGTCTTTGAAGGACAGCTGGTCATCAAAGGTTACTCCAAGATTTCTGACCGACCTTGAAGGGGTAATCAAGGATGAACCTAGCAGGATAGTGAAGTCGTGTTGTAGAGTCGGATTGGCAGGGAAGACGAGAAGCTCAGTCTTTTCCAGGTTGAGCTGCAGGTGATGTTCTTTCATCCATGCCGAGATGTCCGCCAGACAGCTTGAGATTCGTGCAGCTACTGTGGGATCATCTGGTTGAAATTAAAGGTAAAGCTGTGTGTCATCAGCATAGCAGTGGTATGAGAAGCCATGTGCCTGTATGATGGGTCCCAGTGATGTAGTGTAAATGGAGAAGAGGAGAGGTCCAAGCACTGAGCCCTGAGGAACCCCCATGGTCATTTGATGTGCTTTGGATACCTGCCCTCTCCAGGCAACCTTAAAAGACCTACCTGTGAGATAGGATTCAAACCAGTGGAGTGGAACCCCTGTGATGCCCAGTGATGAGAGGGTGGACAGAAGGATCTGATGATTCACAGTGTCAAAGGCAGCTGATAGATCGAGGAGGACGAGGACTGATGAGTTGGAATCAGCTTTTGCAATCCGCAGGGCTTCAGTGACCGACAGTAATGCAGTCTCGGTTGAGTGGCCCCTTTTGAAACCTGATTGGTTGTCGTCCAGCTGATTATACTGTGAGAGGAGAGATGAAACCTGGTTGAAAACATTTGAACGAGTTGTTTTCGCTATGAATGGTAGGAGAGAAACAGGTCTGTAGCTATCTACCATTCATAGCGTTTTCAACCTTTTTGCATAAAATTGTCTCAATGTCTTTACTCATTGTTGCAGTTGGTCTGCTGCTGCTTCCTTGTTTGCTTCTGTTGTGCTTGGTCCCGATAATTGCTGCTTGCGCTATACTTTTTGCTATTTTTGTCATTTTTATGGGGTTTCTGTTGCTAGGCAGTTGCTAGGGTGTTCTGGTAGTTGCTAGGCAGTTGCTAGAGTGTTCTGTGTGGTTGCTAGGCAGTTGCTAGGGTGTTCTGCGTGGTTGGTAAGCGGTTGCTAAGGTTGTCTGGGTGGTTGCTATGGTGTTGCTAGGGTTTTCTGGGTGGTTGCTATGGTGTTGCTAGGCAGTTGGTAGTTGTCACAGATGGTTACTATGGAGTTTTTATAGAGTTCTTAGAATGTTCTTAGCCTGATTTAGCACTTAGCTAATCACTATTAGCATGCAGCTACACTGCCCCTACACTGTTGGCATGTTTTTAGTAAGATGCTAACACGATTAGCATGTTGCTAGCATTATGTTAACACAATCAGCATGTTGCTAACATGTTTTTAACAAGATGTTAACACGAGTAGCATTTTGCTAGCATGATGTTAACTTGATTAGCATGTTTGCTAACATTTTTAGCAATATGTTAACATGTTAAGATGTTTACCCCAAAGGGGTCATGACATGAGATATCAAATTTGCCTTGATCTTTTTAACATATAAGATGTCTTTGAACCATTAAAACATCCTGAAAGTTTCATAGCTTAAAACATCCTCCTCATTATAAACGAAGCGTTTATTTAATCAAGCTCCAAAAACGGCTGTGGCGTCACATGGGCAAATATATTTGCATATGCCTGCCTCCAGAGCAAGACATCGACCAATAGTTATACATCATCACACCATAGGCCCCGCCCACTGGCGTTCAGTCTCTTAACGGCTGACATTTGTCTACACAGGATGTGAGCGTCACGTCAAAAGCAAATGGAAGCCTTTGACGTCTCTAGCGGCTCAAACAAATAGGGCTGGGCAACAAATTCAAGCTCCTCCCACAAAACTCTCGTTTTAGACTTCTAATTCGTGACCGTTTTGCTCTATCCTCTGCGTTTCCGTGTTCGTCAATACGTCATGCGTCGGGTCACAGGTCGCCGTAAATCGATGTGTACGGCCTCTGTCGGAAGCTAGTTATTTTAGTTTATATAGTTATAAATATGGATATTTTGTTCACTTCAGAAAGCCTTTATTAACCCCCTAGAGGGTTAAAAAAAAGCGTTCTTTTTTTTTTTTTAAGTTGCCAGCCAGCGGCAGCATTTTCGATCATTTACGCAAAACTTTCATGGCACCCAGAATATTCTGTTGTATGAATATCTGAACATGCAATATATCAAAAGAAAGAGCAGAGCTCGTTTTGATGATCGCGATATTTTACATGTGTGTCAATTCTGTACTCTTTCAGAAGATGTCATAGCGCCCCCTACCGTATAACAGTGAAAACAGTAACAGTGAAAGCTGGAAAATTCTGTCAATGGCAGGGAAAGAGTTAAATTTATAAGAATCATCACTGAGAATATTAGAATAGTCAAAAATTCTAATCTAAACACACTGAAGCCCATTAGACTCAATTAAACTGCCATTCTATGAAGTATATCTAAGTCATTTAGACTCAAACTCTAAACTCTATCTATCTGTCTGTCTGTCTGTCTATCTATCTACTCTCACTCTCACACACACACACACATACACTCTATCCATCTGCATAGCAACCACCCTGAGCACCATAGCAACAGCCTAGCAACCACCCAGAATACCTTGGCAGCCGCATAGCAACACCCTAGCAACCACCCAGAATACTCTGGCAACACCCTAGCAACACCATAGCAACCAGACCAAGTACCTTAGCAACCGCATAGCAACACCCTAGCAACCGCATAGCAACACCATAGCAACCAGACCAAGTACCTTAGCAACCGCATAGCAACACGCTAGTCAGTTTTACTATTTCAGAGTTTCTTGACAACATCACTATGGTGTATAAATGCTATATTATTTAAATATCATTTTGTTCAGGTTTTTTTTTTTAGCATTGTGCCAGTGTTGTTTTATTATCGTTTTTATTATAGAAATTTATTTCCAGTTAATAATTTTAGTGCTTCAGATTATTTCTAAGTCAACATTTCTAATCTTTGCTTAAAGTTTCTCAACTAATATCTATATTTTATTTTATTTCAGTTGACACAAATGTTTTAGTTAGTGATAATAACCCTGCACTGCGTTAATGACGTTTTTAATGAGCAAAAATTGGCTTTGTTATTATTTTGTGTTAGTGGTGAAATCAAATCAATTTTTTGAGAGATTCCCTCAACAGGAAGTGATGTCATGCGTCTGTTGATGGATGACTGAGGCTGGTGGAAACCTCTGTTATTTTTAGAGCTGCAGGAAACTCTTCCTTCACACAATTAATTCAAAGAATCTGCTATTATTATTATTATTGTGAGCGGAAAAGGCAAGACTGTCCAGAAGTGGTTCATCTCTGGCGTGTGACCTCTGGCCACGGCTGTTTCCATGGCAACGACCCCTTTATACAGCCAATACCAAGAGTTCAGTTCCACAGGCAATCATTTTTAGCTCAGATCGCTTTATATAATGAACAGATTACTCTCCTAATTGAGAGTGAGTAAATGATGACTTTTTCTTCATTTTTGGGTGAAATAACCCTTTAAACTACCCAACATGCTTTTATCAGTTTGCTAGGCCAATATTTGGAGGTTAAAGTAATGGTTTACCATGAGAATCATTTCTGTTTCCAAACAATTCCAGTCATTATTTTGTAAAAAAAAAAAAATAATAATAATTTAATTCAATAAACGTGTACGTTTCATTTGCTTTGTGATTTAAATCAGTCAACCTGATTTTTTTTTTTTTTTTCATGTTTTTCCCCAATAAACATGATTTTTGCATAAAACCAAAAAAATTACCTTTAGTGCAAAGGAATTATAAATCAAAAATGACAATTCAGAGTGCTGTAGATGTACATTTATATACAATTTCCTACAACCTACCCTGCGATCTCCAATGCTAAACACAACCTTAATGTCATAGTACATCTGTGCTCATAAATGTCATGTATGATATGAAAACTGAGATATTGAGGCTGATATTCTTAGCATTAATGTTTTAGTTGCGAGGACTTGTGATGTTCTGGACAGTGCGTTGTGGGATATATAAGCATTGGTGATGATGGGAGTTTATTCGATGTCTTTTATATATCCAGAGGACCAGATCTCAACCTTCATGGTTCGAAGCACATCTCAGAAAGTGCGGTTTAATTAGAAATGATCAGTGCCGATTTCTGAAACGACTGCCGCTTGTTTCACAGTGAAAGTTCCTTTGACCGCAGATCTATGTGTGTATGTGTGTGTGTGTGTGTGTATATCTATAGTCCCTTAGAAGATGAGATGCTCAAATGCTGCTAAATGAGGTTTTCTAGCGCTTCACCCAGGGTCAGTATGGATGCATCCGTACTCTTCAAACTTTTTTAAAGTTGAAGTGTGTAATTTCTGTCACTAAACAGACTCTAACTGGGTTACAAGAAGGTATTTTAACATCCAAAAATTACACGCCTCATCTATTTATTGCTACTGATCCCAGCATACGTCACACTTGTATTCATCTTGTTTCATGTTGTACTGAAGTAGAGCTATTGTCATTTCTGTAAAAGTGATGTTTGCGCTTCTCCTTCCATTGGACCGGTGCTGGTGCTCGGCTGACAAGCGTTACTACACAACATGTCCACAAACTATCACAGTCTTGCATCTGGAGCCATTGTACAATGTGACAGATGTTAATTATAATGGCCGTGATCTCGTTTTCTTTTGCATCAGTGTTGTTGGTTTTACGTGATGAAGACGTTAGTAGCACAGCACCAGCACCCTGTCGGTGGAAAAGGAGTTGGTGTCAGTCAAAAAACAGATCTAAAAACATGACCCAAACTATTCTATACAAGAACGATAACTATAACAATATCTATATTGGCGTCCACACCAGCAGACAATATCATTCTGTTTAATATAAGTGCATGCTGCAGTTGTGTCATCTTTATCGTCTTTAAATGCTCAAATGAATTCTGATTGGCTGTCAATGTTTTTATCGTTCAAAGAGATTCCAACAATATGTGTGTGTGTGACTTAGCTATTCTCTTAGAGTTAGAGCGATTTATTAAAACTTAATGGTTATAGTTATCATTCTTAGTGTAACCAGCCATTTATTCTTCTAGATCTGGTGAGGTGCGGTTTATGGTCACGACACACTCTTGACTTCCTCTTTGAGTCCTCAGGTTAGAGTAGATCCGATCGTCCAGCATGGATGCCAGTTTGTCTGACGGACTTATGTCAGTATAGGTGTGATGCATGTAGTCTGAATCCTGATCCAGGTCAGTAGGGTTTGGCATGGGAGTGTCTGTATGTGAATGCAAATGAGAACTAAATGTGTTCATCGGTCCACCGACGATCTGTGAATGTTTATGTGAATCTGTTGTCCCAAAGTTCTCCAGTATCCCACAATCTCTGGCACTGTTGTCCTGTGATTGCGATGAAAAGAAATGTCGGCTTGTGTTGTTGCTGCTGTTGTTTGCGTTTTCCTCCAAGTCTGGACCAGAACTTCTAGCAGCCGAGGGTGGACCAGCACCCTCCAGCTCCGGACCGGCTGTTTCCGGCTCAGGCGATTCTGTACCTGCCGCTCCCTCGCTTCCCTCCTCATCCGCGGCACTAGCGATGCGAGGCAAGGTGCTATGGTAGCGTGTGTCCAAGGGGTAGTTGGCGCTGTCGCCTCGGCGTAGCGGGTAGCAGCGCTGTCGCTCCAGGGATGGCGAGTATCGAGCAGCACCGGGGTCGCTGTACTGTTTGCTGCGCTGCCACTGCTTTCGGAGATGGATACGGGAACGGTGGCGGTGACGCAATGAGGGTGAACCCTGCTGGTCGAACTGGGGATCGTGGCGTAGGAATTCATTAAACAGCGCATCCGTCTTCTCATCGATGCTGTAGTCTCGGCGGCGGAAGCGCGGCTTGGGTTTGGTCACGGGTTGCGGTTCTTGGGAAGCCTCTGCCTCCAAACTCGCACTGCTCTCCGATGCCTCGTCTTCCAGCTCCTCTTTAAACAGCCGCGCCTCAAAACTCTCACAAACCGTGCCTTTACGGCCAGAATTGGTGAAAAAGCGCCGGCGTTCTGATGCAGTCTTTGCAGAGCTACTTCCGAACAGTCTGAATTCCTCTGGAGCCTTGCACGGAGCCTCGATAGAGGCGTAGCCGCTGTCCATTTGCAGAAGCTTCCGGTTGTTTGTCTCTCCGTCGCTGCCTCTCTCATAGTCTACGCTGTCCCGTCCGTTTCTCCTCTGCCCGGCATCCCTGACCACATCGTCATATGGCAGCTCACCATCCCCGTCCATATCGTCATCGATGTCTTGCGACTGGTAGTTGGGGACGCCCGCTCTTGAACAAACACTGTCTGCATCGCTGCGAGTGGACTCTCTGTCGTTGCTGCTCAGGTCGGAGGAGGCGTACTGCTCCAGCGACGCTCTCAAGCTCCAGATGTCGCGGTACAGGCTGGGCTGCTCTAGACTCTCCTGTCGACTCGCCAGACCAAACTCTTCACCGCCGCCTCCTGATGCTCCTGCCATCATCTCCTGCCCGTCATCTTCACCGTCACCCATCTCCAGAGGTCCCTGGGATGAGGGGAACGCTGGAGTCGTGTCTTTCGTCACTGCATCTGTGTTGTAGTTGAGCTCCATTACAGCCTCTACCTCTAACCTGCAGGGGTGCACAGACAGGAAACGCATGATGTCAATCTCCAATACACTCTCCAGACAGAAAGGTAAACCTTGTTATTTTAAGGTAAATGAAAATGTCTTCTAGTTCTAGATTCTAGGTTCTAGATTGTTAGATGATTCTAGATTGTTCCAGACAAATTAATTACAGAATCTTTCAAAGAATTTAGCTACAAGCCATTTCAATTTGCCAAAGATTTGCCTCCATATGCAGATGATGAAAATGTGACATGCATCGAGGATTGTTTTGGAATTGGACTGTGACTCCTGAAATTGAATGGTAAGGTGCCTAAAGATCCCCTAATTCAGGGGAGTCCAACCCTACTCCTGGAGCAGTGCTTCTCAAACCTGTCCTGGGGACCCTCCACCATTGCACATTTTGGATGTCTCCTTCATCAGATACACCTAATTCAGGTCTTGCAGTCTCTACCACAGGCTGATGAGTTGAATCAGGTGTGTTAGATAAGGGAGACATCCAAAATGTGCAATGGTGGAGGGTCCCCAGGACACGTTTGAGAACCGCTGTCCTAGAGCACGGGTGGGCACTTCCAGTCCTGGAGGGCCACTGTCCTGCAGAGTTTAGCTCCAAACCTGATAAAACTCACCTGCCTGTAATCCTGAAGAGCTTAATTAGCTGGTTCAGGTGTGTTTGATTAGGGTTGGAGCTAAACTCTGCAGGACAGTGGCCCTCGAGGACCAGGGTTGAGAATGCCTGCCTTATAGTAATCCTGAAGACATTGATTAGGTGGTTCAGGCATGTTTGGTTAGGGTTGGAGTTAAACTCTGCAGGACTGGAAGTGCCCACCCCTGTCCTAGAGCAATGCTTCTCAAACCTGTCCTGGAGACCCCCCACCATTGCACAGTTTGCATGTCTTCCTCATCAAACACACCTGATTCAACTCATCAGCTCATTAGTTGAGACTGCAAGACTTGAATTGGGTGTGTCTGATGAGGGAGACATACAAAATGTGTAGTGGTGAGGGGGTCACAAGGACAGATTTGAGAACCACTGTCCTAGAGAGTCAATATATTTAGCTCCAACCCTAATTAAACACACTTGAACCATCTAATCAAGGTTTTCAGGATTACTAGAAACTTTCAGGCAAGTGTGTTTGGGCAGGTTGGAGCTAAACTCTATAGGACATTTGCCCTCCAGGAGCAGGTTTGGACATCCCTGCTTAAATTAGAAGAGTCCACTCCTGATCCTGGAGGTCCACTGTCCAGCAGAGTTTGGTTCCAATCCTAATTAAACACACCTAAACCATATAATCAAGGTTTTCAGGATTACTAGAATTTCCAGCAGCTGAGGCAAGTGTGTTTTGTTGGAGCTAAACTCTATAGGACATTGGCTCTCCAAGACCACGTTTGGACAACCCTGCCTTAATTTAGGCTACATTTACAAGTGACCCAATTCCGATTTTAGACAAGTGTTTTGGCAGTTGGAGCTGAAGTCTATAGGACATTGGCCCTCCAGGAGCAGGACTGGATTAATTTAGGAGAGTCCGATTCTGATCCTGGAGGTCCACTGTCCTGCAAACTTTGGCTCCAATCTAAAACTTTGGATCCAATCTTGATCCTGCCCAGACAGCAACATAGTGTCGGCCCAGATCCGGCCCACATCTGGTACACATGGATTCCACACGTACCAGATGTGGGCCGGATCTGGGCCGACACTATGTTGCTGTCTGGGTGGAGGACCAATGTCCTATAGAGTTTGGCTCCAATCATAATTAAACACACCTGAACCATCTAATCAAGGTTTTCAGGATTACTAGAAACTTTCAGGCAAGTGTGTTTTGAAAGGTTGGATAGAAACTCTTTAGGACATTGGCCCTCCAGGAGCAGGATTGGACAACCCTGCCCTAATTTAGGAGATTCCAATCCTGATCCTGGAGGTCCACTGTCCTGCAGAATTTGGCTCAAATCCCAATTAAACACACCTGAAACAGCTAATAAAGGTCTTTAGGATTACTAAAAACTTTCAGGCAAGTGTGTTTGGGCAGGTTGGAGCTAAACTCTATAGGACATTGGTCTTCCAAGAGCAGGATTGGACCCCCTGCCCTAAGCTCCTGAGGTGCCGTGGCTGTACCTGCTGAGGTTAGGAGGAGCTCCTGCAGTGGCGTCCAAAGAACCGGCCGAGAGGCGTCTAGGCGGTTCCATCTGTGGCTGAGCAGGAGGTTTTTGCAACAGGAAGTCACTGACTCCACCCTGCAAGTTTTCTTCTCCCTGATCCAGAGTCTCACTGGCCGCCCGCTGCCTCTGAAATGCACGTCTCCGTGGAGAACCTAAGAATACAAGAAAAACACAGGAATAGCCATGTAAGAATATGCACAGATTAGTACTTATTTATTTCACTTAGTGCAACATTTCAAATTTAAGTGTTTCATATAATATTTATATTTTATTTCAGCTTCACTTCAGTTAACAGAAATGTTATATTTTTAGGTAATAACAATGCTGAACTGTGATACACAATAAACATTAAAAATACACAGAGCAGTACAATAGTCCCTGTAAGTTAGAACTATATTCATCAATGCATTTTGAAATACGATGATGGTTTTCACAGATCTCGTTCTTCAGGAACAGCCTTCATGTTAGCAGATAAACAGCTTTTGAAACGCAGAAGCTCCTTGGCCTCACTAATGACCGCATGTAATGTGATCTACTGCTCATTAGCAGGAAATGAGCAGCCGTGCTGACTGACCTTTCACATCAGGTGAAGAAAAATGCGATTATTTTATAATTCATTGATCAGGAAGCAGATTTTGTCCTGCACTCTTGGCTGAAGTCTGTGAGCCAAACAGATTTCACAACAGTCACGTGACTTTAACTAGACTGAGCTACTCTACCCGTTTTGATCCGGTATTGATTCCTCTTCTCCAGGCTCATTCAGAGCATCTTTGGATTGTGTGATTTCTGAACAATATTGCAGCTCATATCATGAGGAATCATCACTTTGAAAACATCTTTCAGAAAACAAAACCGTCCAACAAGAGGGTTTAATGAAGGGTTTAAACATATGGGCAGTTCATTCAGTTCATTTATTTGTTTATTAATTATTATATACTTATTAGGAATTGATTATTTAATAATTAAATTATATAATTTAAATATATGTGTCTTTCAGGTCGTCACCTCTCATATCAAGACTCGCTGCTCTCTGGATGGTGTCGAGTCTCCATTTCTTGACGCTAAAGAACGGACCCGCTCCCTCCAGGCTGGCGTGCCGTCTGAGCTTAGACAGGAAGTGGAGCATGGTGCCCTGAGCTGGACAGGAAGTGGAATCTCTGTCCATCAGCAGGCTTCTGCTCATTGCCTCAATCTGGAGAGGAACATCAGGAGTGAAGAGATGGTGAAAGTGAAGACGGTTGCAGGTAACATGGCTGAATCTCAGGAAAAACATCCGGCTCATATTACAATCCTTAATCAAACATATTTAAAACCTTTCGACATGTTCACTTTGCAGCAGAAGAAATTTCTGAAAAGAAAACCTCATTTTGTTATGGAAATAACATCCTTATGTCTTGACCACACAATGTAGGATGGATAAAAATGTCTTCTTGTAGACCTATATATTACTTTATGTTCTTACATGTTCTTTTAGCATTTATTGATAACAAACTTTTCATAACAAACATTCGAACGCTGTCTGGCAACATTGCGCACAATATAATATAAGCCTAATATAATAGTATAATATAGGTTAATATAATTTCTTAATTCCGCACTTTTTTTTTTGGACACATCATTATAAACTGGAACATTTGTCTCTCAACTTTCAGCCTGTTACAGTAGCAACACCCCTAACTCTCAGCCTGTTACAGTAGCCACACCCCTAACTCTCAGCCTGCTACAGTAGCCACACCCCTAACTCTCAGCCTGTTACAGTAGCCACACCCCAAACTCTCAGCCTGTTACAGTAGCCACACCCCTAACTCTCAGCCTGCTACAGTAGCCACACCCCTAACTCTCAGCCTGCTACAGTAGCCACACCCCTAACTCTCAGCCTGTTACAGTAGCCACACCCCAAACTCTCAGCCTGTTACAGTAGCCACACCCCAAACTCTCAGCCTGTTACAGTAGCCACACCCCTAACTCTCAGCCTGTTACAGTAGCCACGCCCCAAACTCTCAGCCTGCTACAGTAGCCACACCCCTAACTCTCAGCCTGCTACAGTAGCCACACCCCTAACTCTCAGCCTGCTACAGTAGCCACACCCCTAACTCTCAGCCTGTTACAGTAGCCACACCCCTAACTCTCAGCCTGCTACAGTAGCCACGCCCCAAACTCTCAGCCTGCTACAGTAGCCACACCCCAAACTCTCAGCCTGCTACAGTAGCCACTCCCCAAACTCTCAGCCTGTTACAGTAGCCACTCCCCAAACTCTCAGCCTGTTACAGTAGCCACACCCCAAACTCTCAGCCTGTTACAGTAGCCACACCCCAAACTCTCAGCCTGTTACAGTAGCCACACCCCTAACTCTCAGCCTGTTACAGTAGCCACACCCCTAACTCTCAGCCTGTTACAGTAGCCACACCCCTAACTCTCAGCCTGTTACAGTAGCCACACCCCAAACTCTCAGCCTGTTACAGTAGCCACTCCCCAAACTCTCAGCCTGTTACAGTAGCCACGCCCCAAAAATTTTGTTTCAAATTTAAACCGTATTGCAAAGTGTTCCCGGGTTTCTTAGCAGTGATGACTGCAGTGACTCACGGTTTGTGATCGCGCAGGTTTGCCGGTGTGTTCGGCGCTGGTGTTCAGGGTGGAGTTGAGTGTGTCTCCGGGCAGAGCGCAGCTGGGGCTCTGACTGCTCCACAATCCTGGAGCCTCCGGCACGGGGCCCTCAGCGGGCTACACACACACACACACACACACACACACACACACACACACACACACATACATACACATTTATTTGCTCTGCCCCTCAACCTAGTGCATTGACTACATAGGCTGCATCTTAAAGCATCATGCGCATCAGACTCCAGAATATAGCAAACAGAGACTCTCTTTTGTCATTATTATGCACTTGCTGTATCATTGTCATTGAGACAATAAAGAAATAAAATATTGGTTATACTTTATTTCAATAGTCCACTTAAGACTCATGACTCGTGTCACCTGGAATATGGAGAGGGACGGGTGTTGTGAGGGCTGTTCGGTGACCGTGACGCTGTTCTCCGGCGAATCACACTCCATGATGGTGAGGATCTTCAGCGCCGGCGGCGGGATGTGCAGGTGTGTCAGACGGGCTTTCTTCAGGTGATGGAAGTCTCCTTCTGTGAGCGTGTACCTGAGAGAGAGAGCGGATCAGTATAGAGCTCCTCTTCATTCACCAATACGAGTTCAAGTTGAAAGGCCGTTCACACCAAGAATAACTATATTAGCACACACTGCAGACGCTCAGAATCTAACTCTTGACCTTCATAACAATGTGTCTGACCTTCGACCTTTCTCCTGGTCTTTGACGCTCTGCTCATAGATGGCGGCCTCGTTGAAAGAGACCCGTCGTCCGGTGCAGGACGCAGACAGGAAATGCTCCGCGTCCGTATCGCCATGACAACTGGAAGCGGACAGCGACTCGCCGCTCTCGAGTCTGATGGTGATGTCTGAAGTTGAAGATGAAAAACCACAATAATGCACTTTTGTTCCTCTATTCAGGAGGGAAGATGATCATAAACCCTAGAGTTATCAACACTGTCGCTTAAATGACTGCTAATTAAATTTGGGAAAATTTAAACTCACTTCAGACTCTTTGAAACACGCTATTTTTCACCTGTGACAACTGATCATATTTTCATTAATACTTTTTGAATATTTAAATCTCTTAATAGAACAAAACCGATTAATATTTAAATCTCTTAATAGAACATAACCACTTCATATTTAACAAAAACAGAATCTCCTCATTGCCTTGACTATATTAAATGATTGTGAATTGATTGTCTCTCTGGTGTGTTCACCTTGTGTCGGCTGACTCTCCTCTACATATGTAGTGTTGGTTTTTTCCAGGTCATCACTGGCTCTGAACATCAAACAAACACAAACAACATCAGAATATGAGAATATCAACGTCATTCATCTGTTGGACTCAAGTATCTGAGATGTATTGATTTGTTTAGAGTTTGTAGACACACACACACACTATACACCAATCAGGCATAACATTATGAAGTGAGTAACACTAATGATCTCTTCATCACGGCACCTGTTAGTGGGTGGGATATATTAGGCAGCAAGTGAACATTTTGTCCTCAAAGTTGATGTGTTAGAAGCAGGAAAAATGGGCAAGCGTAAGGATTTGAGCGAGTTTGACAAGGGCCAAATTGTGATGGCTAGACGACTGGGTCAGAGCATCTCCAAAACTGCAGCTCTTGTGGGGTGTTCCCGGTCTGCAGTGGTCAGTATCTATCAAAAGTGCTCCAAGGAAGGAACAGTGGAGAAACCGGAGACAGGGTCATGGGCGGCCAAGGCTCATTGATGCACGTGGGGAGCGAAGGCTGGCCCGTGTAGTCCGATCAAACAGACGAGCTACTGGAGCTCAAATTGCTCAAGAAGTTAATGCTGGTTCTGATAGAAAGGTGTCAGAATACACAGTGCATCGCAGTTTGTTGTGTATGGGGCTGCATAGCCGCAGACCAGTCAGGGTGCCCATGCTGACCCCTGTCCACCGCAGAAAGCACCAACAGTGGCACGTGAGCATCAGAACTGGACCACGGAGCAATGGAAGAAGGTGGCCTGGTCTGATGGTTCAAAAATGGTTCACGAATGGTTTGAGGAGCACAACAACGAGTTTGAGGTGTTGACTTGGCCTCCAAATTCCCCAGATCTCAATCCAATCGAGCATCTGTGGGATGTGCTGAACAAACAAGTCCGGTCCACCTCGCAACTTACAGGACTGAAAGGATCTGCTGCTAACATCTTGATGCCAGATACCACAGCACACCTTCAGGGGTCTAGTGGAGTCCATGCCTCGATGGGTCAGGGCTGTTTTGGCAGCAAAAGTGGGACCAACACAATATTAGGAAGGAGGTCATAATGTTATGCCTGATCGGTGTATGTGCTGATGAACAGGTGTGTCTAGTTCAGTATTTCCAGTGAACAAAGTGACTTTCTAGAGGATTGTGTGCTGATGGACCCTTGTTTATATTGATTGGACTAACAGCATCTGTGCGGGCTGGACTGTGCGGGCTGGACTGTGCGGGCTGGACTGTGCGGGCTGGATGGCTCGTGAGTGTGAATGAATGACATCTCAGTCCTGTAGCAGGTTTTCGTGTGAATGTTCACCTGGAGTAGCGGCGTTCTCCTCGACAGCAGCGGTGACAGAAGACCAGCAGGGCGGACAGGACCATCAGCGTCCCGCCAGCGAACACGCACAGCATCACCAGCAGCAGGACGTAGTTCTCCTGTGAGCCCGACACCAGAGGCACGTCCTGTTACATGCACACGCGTGTCAGTCTGAGATCAGTGTCATGCTTCACACATCAGTGCCTTTCACTGAGAGGTTTCTACTTCTGTGCATTTCCACCAGTGTATGAGTCAGGAGGCAGAAGATCAGAGACACGAGGCTGGACTCAGACAACCAACCAGAACACCAAGAAACGCGTCAGCGTGATTTTTATGTCTTGCATCGCTTGCTTTTTATTGTATTTGTAACTTGTCAAATCTTTTAATAGAACAAAACTGATGAATATTTAGAACAAAACTGAATATGTGAATCTCTTAATAAAACAAAACTGATTAATATTTAAATCACTAAATGAAACAAAACCGATTAATATTTAAATCACTTAATAAAACAAAACCTTAATAAAACAAAACCGATTAATATTTAAATCACTTAATGAAACAAAACCGATTAATATTCAAATCACTTAATAAAACAAAACCGATTAATATTTAGAACAAAACCGATTAATATTTAATCACTTAATGAAACAAAACTGATTAATATTTAAATCACTTAATGAAACAAAACTGATTAATATTTAAATCACTTAATGAAACAAAACTGATTAATATTTAAATCACTAAATGAAACAAAACTGATTAATATTTAAATCACTAAATGAAACAAAACTGAATATTTAAATCACTTAATGAAACAAAACTGATTAATATTCAAATCACTTAATGAAACAAAACCGATTAATATTTAGAACAAAACCGATTAATATTTAAATCACTTAATAAAACAAAACCTTAATAAAACAAAACCGATTAATATTTAAATCACTTAATGAAACAAAACCGATTAATATTTAGAACAAAACCGATTAATATTTAAATCACTTAATGAAGCAAAACCGATTAATATTTAGAACAAAACCGATTAATATTTAGAACAAAACCGATTAATATTTAAATCACTTAATAAAACAAAACCGATTAATATTTAAATCACTTAATGAAACAAAACCGATTAATATTTAGAACAAAACCGATTAATATTTAGAACAAAACCGATTAATATTTAGAACAAAACCGATTAATATTTAAATCACTTAATAAAACAAAACCGATTAATATTTAAATCACTTAATAAAACAAAACCTTAATAAAACAAAACCGATTAATATTTAAATCACTTAATGAAACAAAACCGATTAATATTTAGAACAAAACCGATTAATATTTAAATCACTTAATAAAACAAAACCGATTAATATTCAAATCACTTAATAAAACAAAACCGATTAATATTTAAATCACTTAATGAAACAAAACCGATTAATATTTAGAACAAAACCGATTAATATTTAAATCACTTAATAAAACAAAACCGATTAATATTCAAATCACTTAATAAAACAAAACCGATTAATATTCAAATCACTTAATAAAACAAAACCGATTAATATTTAAATCACTTAATAAAACAAAACCTTAATAAAACAAAACCGATTAATATTCAAATCACTTAATAAAACAAAACTGATTAATATTCAAATCACTTAATAAAACAAAACCGATTCATATTTAAATCACTTAATGAAACAAAACCGATTAATATTTAGAACAAAACCAATTAATATTTAGAACAAAACCGATTAATATTTAAATCACTTAATGAAACAAAACCGATTAATATTTAAATCACTTAATGAAACAAAACCGATTAATATTTAAATCACTTAATGAAACAAAACCGATTAATATTTAAATCACTTAATGAAACAAAACCGATTAATATTTAGAACAAAACCAATTAATATTTAAATCACTTAATAAAACAAAACCGATTCATATTTAAATCTCTTAATAAAGCTAAAAAACGATTAAGCTTTACAATAGCTTTTCAGATTTTTTTTTATAATTGATGAACTTTACACAGGTATTGAACTGAACTGAGTTGATCTGAATAATGACTCTATTGTCTTTACAGCAGAATCTGAACGTGTCTCATATTTGATGAAGTTTCATCATTGATTCTGCTTATGACTGTGAATGATCTGTACTGTATGAAGCGCTGGAGAAATAAATGTCACTTGACTTTCTAATTGACCATAATTATGCCACTAATGCTGTCAGATTAAAGGCATAATTCACCAAAAATGATCATGTCTTCGTTTACTCAACATCATATTGTTCAAACCTGTTTGACTCACTTTCTTCAGAAAAGAGAGATTTTGATAAATGTGTTGTTTCTGTCCATATAATGAAAGTCCTACAGGTTTGACATGAGGACGAGTAGATGATCATTTCATGGGTTAACGTGTGTGTCCTACTCACTGCAGCACTGATATACTGTAACTTCATTAAATATACATTATTCATCTGGAGAATGTACAGTACTGCAACATCTGACAGTTCTCGAGTGTCTCAGCAGCGCTGGATAATACAATTAACTCTGAGAGAGATGATTGGTTAATAAGCGCTGACTGTTCATAATCAGAAGTCTGATGAAAGATCTTCAGTTCGATCTCTGCGTCTCTCTGAATGCGAAACGAGGACAGTGCGCTAAAATTAGAGACAGAATAAGGCCTTGAGTGTGTGTGTGTGTGTGTGAATCTGATTCCACTTTCTGAGAAGAAATCAACCTGGATGTGAAACATTATCAGCGATCTGTGTCTTTAATGTGTGACAAAAACAAGCTCCTCGAAGGGGTTTCCCTCATGTGAGGTCAATCTGTCCGTCCAGTGGGAGCGACACGGATCAGCGTCTCCATGGCAACAGTCTCCCCGCGGCCCCTCCCTCACCTGAGGAGCTTCCCCATTAAAGCGCAGGTGAAATACATCAGCCTTCAGATCAATACATAACATGAATAAAAAAAAAAAATTTTAAATCATGATCAGTATATTTTGAGTGAAATGTCTAAAATAGATTAATAATAATAGCCACTATAAAAGTATAAGAACACGCTGCATACTGAGTTCCTCTTGTATGTGTCACGGGTGACATGATGTTAAACACACACAATAACTCAAGCTGTTCTTGTTTTTCTCGTCCGCAGCGAATGCACTTGGAAAGAAGCAGATTCTCTCTCTCAGAGTTTTCACTGCAGAAATGCCAAACGAGAGAGAAAAGCTCTTAGTCTGCAGTTTTCCAGCGGCAGTGAAGCCGTTTCTCACGCTGATGTTCTGCAGGTTTGTGTGTTGCATGTTACCCAATACTGACAATAACCTGTGTGTGTGTGTGTTTGTGCAGTGTTAGAGTTGTGATTGCTGTACTCACAGTGGTGAGGCGGGTCTGTAATGGAGACTCATCACTCATGGTCCAAAAGCGTGTGTGAGACGCCTGCAAGAACAGAGAAAACGTGAGTGTGTGTGTGTGTGTTCGTTCTAATGAGTCACAGACAGCAGAGAAACACTATAAGCCTTATTCCAAAATTGATTAAATTAATTATTTTCCTCAAAATTCTACAAACAATACCCCATTATGACAACGTGAAAGAAGTTTGTTTGAAATATCTGCAAATGTATTAAAAATAAAAAACAAAAAAAATCACATGTCCATAAGTATTCACAGCCTTTGCCATGACACTCTAAACTGAGCTCAGGTGCTCCTGTTTCCACTGATCATCTTTGAGATGTTTCTACAACTTGATTAGAGTCCACCTGTGGTAAATTCAGCTGATTGGACATGATTTGGAAAGGCACACACCTGTCTATATAAGGTCCCACAGTTAACAGTGCATGTCAGAGCACAAACCAAGCCATGAAGTCCAAGGAATTGTCTGTAGACCTCCGAGACAGGATTGTATTGAGGCACAGATCTGGGGAAGGGTACAGAAACATTTCTGCAGCATTGAAGGTCCCAATGAGCACAGTGGCCTCCATCATCCGTAAATGGAAGAAGTTTGGAACCACCAGGACTCTTCCTAGAGCTGCCGCCCGGCCAAACTGAGCGATCGGGGGAGAAGGGCCTTAGTCAGGGAGGTGACCAAGAACCCGATGGTCACTCTGACAGAGCTCCAGCGTTTCTCTGTGAAGAGAGGAGAACCTTCCAGAAGAACAACCATCTTTGCAGCACTCCATCAATCAGGCTTGTGGCCAGACGGAAGCCACTCCTCAGTAAAAGGCTGCCTGGAGTTTGCCAAAAGGCTCCTGAAGGACTCTCAGACCACAAGAATCAAAATTCTCTGGTCTGATGAAACAAAGATTGAACTCTTTGACCTGAATGGAGGAAACCAGGCACCGCTCATCACCTGGCCAATCCCATCCCTACAGTGAAGCATGGCGGTGGCAGCATCATGCTGTGGGGATGTTTTTCAGCGGCAGGAACTGGGAGACTAGTCAGGATCGAGGGAAAGGTGAATCCTTGATGAAAACCTGCTCCAGAGCGCTCTGGACCTCAGACTGGGCAACGGTTCATCTTCCAACAGGACAACGACCCTAAGCACACAGCCAAGATAACAAAGGAGTGGCTACGGGACAACTCTGTGAATGTCCTTGAGTGGCCCAGCCAGAGCCCAGACTTGAACCCGATTGAACATCTCTGGAGAGATCTGAAAATGGCTGTGCACCGACACTCCCCATCCAACCTGATGGAGCTTGAGAGGTCCTGCAAAGAAGAATGGGAGAAACTGCCCAAAAATAGGTGTGCCACGTTTGTAGCATCATACTCAAAAAGACTTGAGGCTGTAATTGGGGCCAAAGGAGCTTCAACAAAGTATCGAGCAAAGGCTGTGAATACTTATGTACATTTTTTTTTTTTTTTTTTTTTTCTCTCTGTTTTTTATTTTTAATAAGTTTGCAAAGATTTCAAACAAACTTCTTTCACGTTGTCATTATGGGGTATTGTTTGTAGAATTTTGAGGAAAATAATGAATTTAATCCATTTTGCAATAAGGCTGTAACATAACATAAAATGTGGAAAAAGTGAAGCGCTGTGAATACTTTCCGGATGCACTGTATACTCAATTAAGACAGCACAGTCAATAAGTGAATCAACTTTTAAAAGGGATAAGAAAACACTTCCCAAACACTCTGTAGAATCAAACTCACATCTGTCCATCACTTGCTAATTTGTCTAATTGTGATGCAACAGTAACCGCGTGTTTGTTCTGTGTGTTCGGCTAAATCACTTCATTTACACCTCAGTCTATATGTCATGTTAATACTTTTACAGCTCATGGTAATAAATGTGATTTTTGATTACTTTTTTATGATGCAGGTCATGTGACGCGTGTCCTGAAGTGAAACGGGTCGAGACGCACCGGACTGTGACGCTCTGGTAGGACTGATGCTGCTCACACACACACACACACACACACACACTTGTCCAGTGAACTAGAAGCCATAAAAACACTCAGACGTCCGCTTCATTCTGCATTCATTAAAGCTCTTTAATTCTGACCACACACACAATCGCAATTAAACAGCAAGTCGATGCTTCCTGTGCGTGTGTGATGCTGGGAAACTGAGCGTCCAACGGCACATTGAGTATTCATGAGGAAAACTACTGCTCCAACACACACACACACACACACACACTCACACAAACTCACACACACTCACACACACTCACACACTCACACTCTCTCACACACACTCTCTCACACACACACACACTCATACTCTCTCTCTCTCTCTCTCTCTCACTCACACACACACACACTCATACTCTCTCTCTCTCTCTCTCTCACACACTCACACACACACTCTCTCACACACACACACACACACACTCACACTCTCTCACACACACTCTCTCACACACACACACACACTCATACTCTCTCTCTCTCTCTCTCTCTCACTCACTCACACACACACACACACACACACACACACTCATACTCTCTCTCTCTCTCTCACACACTCACACACACACACTCTCTCACACACACACACACTCACACTCTCTCATACACACTCTCTCACACACACACACTCATACTCTCTCTCTCTCTCTCTCTCTCTCTCTCTCTCTCACTCACACACACACACACACACACACTCTCACACACACACACACACACACACTCTCTCTCTCATACACACATACACACTCTCTCACGCACACACACTCTCTCTCTCATACACACATATACACTCTCTCACGCACACACACTCTCTCTCACACGCGCACACACACACTCTCTCTCTCTCACATACACGTACACACTCTCTGTCACACGCACACACTCACACACACACTCACACACACACACACACACACTCACACACTCTCACACACACTTTCACACATACTCTCTCACACACTATCACAAACACACTGTCACACACATACTCTCTCACACAATATAACACACTCTCTCACACACTATCACACACACTCACACACACTCACACATACTCTCTCACACACTATAACACACTATAACACACTATCACTCTCACACACACCAATACACACACACACGCACACTCACTACTGGAGGAGAGCAAGAGATGCCCGCTGATGTCTTCTGGGGCATTCTGGGATTGCTGGAGGCTGCTGTGGCGGTAGTGCTGATCGCTGCAGAAAGTAGGACGCGGAGAATCCACCAGCTCTGCATCTGCAGCCGCGCATTTGTGTTTATTAATGGCTGGAATCTAGAGAGCAGGATGTCACATGACCAACGCAGTGCTGCCCTATATTTGATATATGCAGGGTAAAATACTTCAAGCATGTTTTTTCTGTATTAAGATATTGTAAATCCCATGCAAAATATCAAATTTATGGATATATATTAAAATAAATGTTATTTGCTCAGTGTTTATATATAAATAATAGTGCTGTCAAATCGATTAATCACATCTAACATAAAAGTTTGTTTATATTATATATGTGTGTGTATATACACACACATACATGTATACACTGATCGGGCATAACAGTCCCCCTTTTGCTGACCCGTCGAGGCATGGACTCCACTAGACCCCTGAAGGTGTGCTGTGGTATCTGGCACCAAGATGTTAGCAGCAGATCCTTTAAGTCCTGTAAGTTGTGAGGTGGGGCCTCCATGGATCGGACTTGTTTGTTCAGCACATCCCACAGATGCTCGATTGGATTGAGATCTCAGGAATTTGGAGGCCAAGTCAACACCTCAAACTCGTTGTTGTGCTCCTCAAACCATTCCTGAACCATTTTTGCTTTGTGGCAGGAGCATTATCCTGCTGAAAGAGCCACAGCCACCAGAGAATACCGTTTCCATGAAAGGGTGTACATGGTCTGCAACAATGCTTAGGTAGGTGGTACATGTCAAAGTAACATCCACATGGATGGCAGGACCCAAGGTTTCCCAGCAGAACATTGCCCAAAGCATCACACTGCCTCCGCCAGCTTGCCTTCTTCCCATAGTGCATCCTGGTGCCATGTGTTCCCCAGGTAAGCCACGCACACGCACCCGGCCATCCACGTGATGTAAAAGAAACCGTGATTCATCAGACCAGGCCACCTTCTTCCATTGCTCCGTGGTCCAGTTCTGATGCTCACGTGCCACTGTTGGCTCTTTCGGCGGTGGACAGGGGTCAGCATGGGCACCCTGACTGGTCTGCGGCTATGCAGCCCCATACGCAACAAACTGCAATGCACTGTGTATTCTGACACCTTTCTATCAGAACCAGCATTAACTTCTTGAGCAATTTGAGCTCCAGTAGCTCGTCTGTTTGATCGGACCACACGGGCCAGCCTTCGCTCCCCACGTGCATCAATGAGCCTTGGCCGCCCATGACCCTGTCTCCGGTTCACCACTGTTCCTTCCTTGGAGCACTTTTGATAGATACTGACCACTGCAGACCGGGAACACCCCACAAGAGCTGCAGTTTTGGAGATGCTCTGACCCAGTCGTCTAGCCATCACAATTTGGCCCTTGTCAAACTCGCTCAAATCCTTACGCTTGCCCATTTTTCCTGCTTCTAACACATCAACTTTGAGGACAAAATGTTCACTTGCTGCCTAATATATCCCACCCACTAACAGGAGCCGTGATGAAGAGATAATCAGTGTCATTCACTTCACCTGACTGGTGTATATATATTATGTTAGATGCAGTTAATTGATTTGACAGCACTAATAAATATATTATGTATTTAATATCAGATTATGTATATAATAAATATGTATATATATGCTAAATACAGTATTTAATATTTTAAAACCTTTTTACATTTTAAAAACCTCAAAATGTGCAAATATTGGCCAGTATGTACACTAGTCATTTATAATAATTAAATCATAAATCGTCATCATGAACTGTAAGTGTTGTGACGTGTGTGGCTGAATGATGTAAGCGCGAGATCTGCACATGTGAACGCATGGAGAGCATTACATAAAGCCCGTTTCTCTGCGGTGTTAAACTCACACAACAGTCTTTTGTTGCTCATTGTGACGCGCGTTTTACAGTTAATCCAGCGCGCGCTGCTGGTCAAGCGCGAGGTTTGTTCGGCGCTTACGTCACTATTTGTGTTTTGAGATGTTGATGCATCGCGGTGAATGACGCGACGCGACGCGATGATCACGAGAGGCGCGTTTCCATCATCACGGACACATTATTAGCGACGCGTCACAGCGCGGAACCCAAAGACGCGTCTGCTGGTCCATTGAGTCGGACGCGTGCAGAACGCGCCGCATCCTCAACGCAATAAAGCATTTTCAATAAAACGCGTTGAATGCATCAAACACATGAGCAGCAGATGTGTCGCGTGAACGCGGAATCACTCACCTATCTGTAATGCATGCTGTTATAAGCGCTCACCGGTGGCACGACGCTCCAGCGGGCGCGCTACATTTCATCCCAATGGCAGCCGGAGTTTATGAATGAAGCCCGGAGAGCAGGCCACGCCCACCGCGGTGATGATGCGAGCGGTGGGATTCCTCCTCGATGTGCGTCAGAGAGGATGAGGATGATGAGGGTCACTGCAGAAATGCTCTGATTCACAGAACCGCTTGGGTTCAGCCATGCAGTCATCACCTTTACTTGCTAATTAACATCATGTGTTTTAGGTGTTGCACATGAAATATGAGCGCATATGATGGATGTTCACCTGCACATGCACTTCATACTAATGCACATTTATCATTTTGGAAGGTGCAATTAAAGCAAAGATTACTGGAGAACGTTTTACAAGAAAATACTGTCCCAGATAACAACATATCTGCCCATTGAGTTATTTCTGAATGTTCAAAACGTTTAAATGTTAAAGGGAACATTCCATTCTATCATCAAACATTATGGGAACGTTACTTTTGAATGTTCTCTGAAACAAGCAGTAACATTTAAAAAACGTTAGACAAACGTCCGAGTGAAATGTTTCAGAAAATCGCTCCATGAACAATGTATAAATAATGTTAACGTTTAGAGAGCATTATTAAAGACCAGATAACGTTGAATGGACGTTCTATTAACGTTACTGGA
This sequence comes from Coreius guichenoti, assembly GCA_039654105.1. NCBI lineage: Eukaryota > Metazoa > Chordata > Actinopteri > Cypriniformes > Gobionidae > Coreius > Coreius guichenoti. The sequence continues at coordinate 496,352 of CM077175.1, read as the reverse complement.
AGAACGTTGCCATAGCGTTCTGAGAACGTTCCCTGTTAGCTCTGGTTTGTCTTTCTACCTCAAAATTTCATGTTGAAGTTAACAAAATAATGCACAAGCTCTTATTATTTATTTATTTATGGAATGTGGCAGTATTTATGTAGATGACAAATATTGCATATAAATATGCATCTTACAAAGAGAACTCACAATTTACTTAAAAAGAACCGCCATTCTACAGGCCAGGGCTTGAGGAAAAGCTAACAATTAAGCCATAAAGATGTCGAATTAAAATAATTTTAAAATGAATGCAATCAAAATAAAACACTCACTAAAATTAATTAAATCATAAAAATGTCAAATAGATTTTTTTTTTAAATTAATGCACTTAAAATAAAACATGAATTAAATAATAAAAATGTCAAATTAAAAATTTTAAAAATAAAAACAATATCCAAATAAAATACTTAAAAAAATTTAAAAAATTTATTAAATCACAAAAATGTAAAATTGAAAAAAAAAAAAAAATGTATATATTAAATTAATGCAATTAAAATTAAAATAAGTAAAATTTCAAAATAAGTAATACCTAAATATAAAAATAAATAGTAATACACTGACTAAAATTAAAATGATTTTAAAATAAATACAATCAAAATAAAAGACTTACTAAAATTAATGAAATCATAAAAATGTCCAATTAAAATCATTTTAAAATGAATGCAAAATAAAACACTAAAATTAATTAAATCATAAAAATGTAAAATTAAAAATATTTTAAAAATAAAAACAATATCAAAATAAAACTTACTAAAATTAATTAAATAAAAAAAGTAAAATTAAAATATTGTTAAAATGAGAAATATCAAAATAAACAGTAATACACTGACTAAAATTAAAATTATTCTAAAATGAATACAATACAATTACTAAAATGAATGAAATCATAAAAATGTCAAATTAAAATAATTTTAAAATGAATGCAAAATAAAACACTAAAATTAAATTATAAAAATATCAAATTACAATTTTTTTTTTAAATTGAATGCAAAATAAAACACTAAAATGAATGAAATCATAAAGTAAATTTAAGGTCATTTAAAAATGAATGCAAAATAAAATACTTACTAAAATTTATTAAATCATAAAAATATCAAGTTAAAATAATTGTAAAATGAATGCAAAATAAAACACTAAAATTAATTAAATCATAAACATGCCAAATTAAATAATTTATAATATATAATAATAATTGAATGCAAAATAAAAAACTTTCTAAAAATGTTTAGTATGTTCATGAACTGTGAACAAATGTGTTGATAAAATGAGCCTAAAAAGAGCAAATAGTTCAAAGACGTTTGCTGAATAATTGGCAAATGAACATTTATGCAAATATTTCTGTGTGAGAGGAGCTGAAATGAAGAGAAGAATCTGATGTTAGTCTTGTTTTCTCTCAGATCCCCCGATGAGCTCGTATGATTCCACTTTCAATGATTCCTGGACTTGTTAATTATGATTTTTAAAAGCAGTGAATTTCTGTTTAATGTTGTTAAAGCTGCTCAGACATTGAATGGTGTATTTATGAGATGGGTTAACAATATTCAATAAACTGAGCTGATATGTTAGTACTGTAGTGCTGCAGTTCCTGTGACGGACACACGGTGTCGCTGTTTCCCTGTAAGATCACGAGCTGCTCGGAGAGCGTCACTGCTGATGCTTAACATGTTCATCTGTCTTCAGTGTGTAACGTTGAGCATGAAAGCCTGTTCTAGTAAAGCCCAAAGTCAAGACTGATGTGTCTTCTATAAATCTGAAGCATGCATGTGTTTGTTGGCTTACGCAAATGCTTGAAATGTTCCACGTCACTCTCTGTGGCTCCGGGGACTCCAGTGGCCCTCGAGTGCATGAGCTGCTCTATCAGATGTGAGACACACACTGATTACTGGAAGTCATCAGAACTGTGGGCTGGAGCCACTTCCTGTCGACTTCCTGCACTAATGAAACCCTCTGACACTGTGTGACTGCAGAAGTTCATCTCATCCACTGATGTGTACAGATGTACAGATACAATTTCAATAAGTGTAAGTCAAGTCACCTTCATTTATATAGCGCTTTTTACAACACAGATTGCTTCAAAGCAGCTTTACAGTGATAATAGGAAATTAATTTAGTTTTAGATGAAAAGCTAAAGTAAGTTTTTGATTGATTAGTTATTTAATTTGGCGCCATGTAAACAACACCATCCTCAGCTAGAACAGAAAACCCCCAATGCGTTCCGGACCCCATCCGCACGGCAACAGCTTCTGGTGGCCCGAGAACGCAAACCATGAAATAGGTTTGAAATAGTTTTGAAACTATACCATCATCATCCCCGCGCAAACCCCTAAAAAGGCGAGTCCGTGAAAACGGCGATGGCAGACACTTCAGGAATGAGTTGTGGTCGTGTCTCGGCGCAGGTCCACCATCTGATACAGTAAACCTCGGGATAAACAGAGAGACTAACATTAGCGTAGATGCCATTCTTCTTATGATGTAACGAGTACATCAGGTGTTATGGGAAGTGTTCCCGGTTCCGGCTGACCTAGTTAATGCAGCCTAAAACAATCATTTAACTGATTTGAATAATATAAATTGATAATGTTCTGTGTGTATGCCATAGTAAAGAGATGTGTTTTTAGTCTAGATTTAAACTGATAGAGTGTGTCTGCTTCCCGAACAATGCTAGGAAGACTGTTCCAGAGTTTAGGTGCTAAATAGGAAAAGGATCGACCGCCTGCAGTTGATTTTGATATTCTAGGTATTATCAACTGGACAGAGTTTTGAGACCGCAATAGACGTGATGGAGTATAATGCGTTAAGAGCTCGCTCAAGTACTGGGGAGCTAAACCATTTAGTGCTTTGTAAGTAATCAGCAAGATTTTAAAATTTATACGATGTTTAATAGGGAGCCAATGCAGTGTTGCCAGAACCGGGCTAATATGGTCATACTTCCTGGTTCTAGTAAGAACTCGAGCTGCTGCGTTTTGGACCAGCTGCAGTTTATTTATTAAGCGAGCAGGGCAACCACCCAGTAGAGCATTACAATAATCTAGCCTTGAGGTCATGAACGCATGAACTAACTGTTCAGCATTTTGCATTGAAAGCATGTGCCGTAATTTAGATATATTTTTAAGATGGTAGAATGCAGTTTTACAGATGCTAGAAACGTGGCTTTCAAATGAGAGATTGGTATCAAAGAGCACACCCAGGTTCCTAACTGACGACGAGGACTTGACAGAGCAGCCATCGAGTGTTAGACAGTATTCTAGGTTACTACTTGCGGAGGTTTTTGGTTCAATAATTAAAAATTCAGTTTTTCAGAATTAAGTTGAAAGAATGTTGTGGTCGATAGTAACGAATGCAGCGCTAAGATCAAGTAACACTAATAGAGTAAATTATTTGTAACTCTAATGAGAGCAGTCTCAGTACTATGATACGGTCTAAATCCTGACTGGAAATCCTCACAGATACCATTTCTTTCTAAAAAAGGAGCATAGTTGTGAGGACACTGCCTTTTCTAATATTTTTGACAGAAAGGGTAGATTTGAGATTGGCCTGTAATTGACTAATTCTGTAGGATCAAGTTGCGTTTTTTTAATAAGTGGTTTAAAAGTTTTCAGTACATATCCTAATGACAAAGATTAATTAATCATATTAAAAAGAGGATCTATGACCTCTGGAAGCATCTCTTTTAGTAGTTTAGTCGGTATAGGGTCGGGCATACATGTTGTTGATTTTGATGATTTAACGAGTTTAGCCAATTCTTCTTCTCCTATAGCAGTGAATGAGTGGAAGTTTTCCTCAGTGACACTACAATGCACTGTCTGATGTGATACTGTAGTAGATGGCTGCATAGTTATAATTTTCTTCCTAATATTATCAATCTTGCACATAAAGAAGTTCATAAAGTCATTACTGCTGTGCTGTTTACAAACATCAGAAGGTGAAGCTTTATCTTTGGTTAATTTAGCTACTGTATCAAATAAATACCTAGGGTTGTGTTTGTTTTCTTTTAAGAGAGTCGAGAAATAAGCAGATCTAGCAGTTTTAACAGCCTTTCTGTATGCAATCATGCTCTCTTTCCACGAAATGCGAAAAACCTCCAGTTTTGTTTTCTTCCAGCTGCGCTCCATTTTTCTGGCTGCTGTTTTAAGGGCCCGGGTGTGCTCGTTGTACCACGGCGTTGGACTATTTTCTTTAATCTTCTTTAAGTGCAGAGGAGCAACTGTGTCTAAAGTGCTGGAAAAGAGAGAGTCAGTAGTTTCTGTTGCAACATCGAGTTCCTCTAGGCTATCTGGGATGCTGAGGAGATGAAGCTGATGAGGAAGATTATTTACAAAGCAATCTTTAGTGGCAGCAGTGATAGTCCTGCCATATTTGAAGCGAGAGGACGGCTTTGCAGCCTTTGCTAAATTAAGTGTACATGATACTAGGTAATGATCTGAGATGTCATCGCTCTGCTGCAGAATTTCAATGGTATCAACATTTATTCCATGTGACAGTATTAGGTCTAACGTATGATTACGGCGATGAGTGGGTCCTGACGCGTGTTGCCTTACTCCAATAGAGTTTGGAATGTCTCTAAATGCCAATCCCAATGCGTCTACATGGACATTAAAATCACCAACAATTAGGACTTTATCTGCAGCCAGTACTAACTCTGATAGAAAATCAGCAAATTCTCTGGTAAAGTCTGTATGGTGCCCTGGTGGCCTGTATACAGTAGCCAGCGCAAATGTCAAACGGGATTTATCAATTTCACTACATAACGTTACATAAAGCACCAAAACTTCAAAGGAATTATATTTGAAACTAGACTTGTGAGTAATACCGAAGATATTATTATAAATTACAGCAACACCTCCCCCTTTACCTTTCAGACGCGGCTCGTGTTTATAACAATAATCTTGGGGGGTGGACTCATTTAAAGTAATGTAATCGTCAGGTTTTAGCCAGGTTTCTGTCAAACACAGCACATCTAGGTTATGATCTGTAATCATATCATTAACAATAAGCGCTTTTGAGGAAAGGGATCGAATATTCAGCAGCCCGAGCTTTATCATTTGATCATCTGTATTATATCTGTTGTTTATTTGTTGGACATCAATTAAATTTTTACCGTTGAATGGTTTTGATGGTTTTTTGTATTTACTAATTCGTGGAACAGACACAGTCTCTATGTGATAATATCTAGGTGAAAGAGTCTCTATGTGCTGGGATTTATCTGACTTCTGTGACGTGAGACAGCTAGCAGGCGGTCGGGTAAGCCAGTCCGTCTGCTTCCTGACCTGGGGCCCAGTTAGTCAATGTTTAGCTCTAAGACTATTTGCCAAATTACTAGAGAGAAGAGCGGCACCATCCCAGGAAGGATGAATACCATCTTTTTTCAACAGGTCAGGTCTGCCCCAAAAGCTTTTCCAATTGTCTATGAACCCTATGTTATTCTGCGGACACCACTTAGACAACCAGCCATTGAGTGATGATAGTCTGCTAAGTATCTCATCACTCCGATGAACAGGGAAGATGATAAAGACATTTAGTGTGCAAATAAAGCAAGATTACAAACTATGACTTGAGATATTGAGTCTTGTTTTCTGAAATGAGGTGAGTTTTTACTTCAAACAAGAACAAATATCTGCCAATGGAGTCAGAAAAATAATCTTGCTTTAAGCACAAACATTTTCCATTCTTAATATCTTCAGTCATTTCTCTTCTCCAGTAAATGTGTCTTGATTTAAGAATGTTTAGATATTTGTGCTGGAAAACAAGACAGAAACACTGAGGAAGAGCATGCTTTTTTGCAGTGTAAAACTCAAATAACTCTACTGTGGCACAGTGTTTGTGTTTGCAGATGAAGACAGAGATATACACTGATCAGGCATAACATTATGATGTAAATAACAGTGATTATCTCTTCATTACGGCACCTGTTAGTGGGTGGGATATATTAGGCAGCAAGTGAACATTTTGTCCTCATTGATGCCAAGGCTCATTGATGCACGTGGGGAGCGAAGGCTGGCCCGTGTGGTCCGATCAAACAGACGAGCTACTGGAGCTCAAATTGCTCAAGAAGTTAATGCTGGTTCTGATAGAAAGGTGTCAGAATACACAGTGCATCTCAGTTTGTTGCGTATGGGGCGGCATAGCCGCAGACCAGTCAGGGTGTCCATGCTGACCCCTGTCCACCGCCGAAAGCACAAACAGTGGCACGTGAGCATCAGAACTGGACCACGGAGCAATGGAAGAAGGTGGCCTGGTCTGACGAATCACGTTTTCTTTTACATCACGTGGATGGCCGGGTGTGTGTGCGTGGCTTACCTGGGGAACACATGGCACCAGGATGCACTATGGGAAGAAGGCAAGCCGGCGGAGGCAGTGTGATGTTTTGGGCAATGTTCTGCTGGGAAACCTTGGGTCCTGCCATCCATGTGGATGTTACTTTGACACGTACCACCTACCTAAGCATTGTTGCAGACCATGTACACCCTTTCATGGAAACGGTATTCCCTGGTGGCTGTGGCTCTTTCAGCAGGATAATGCTCCTGCCACAAAGCAAAAATGGTTCAGGAATGGTTTGAGGAGCACAACAACGAGTTTGAGGCGTTGACTTGACCTCCAAATTCCCCAGATCTCAATCCAATCGAGCATCTGTGGGATGTGCTGAACAAACAATTCCGATCCATGGAGGCCCCACCTCACAACTTACAGGACTTAAAGGATCTGCTGCTAACATCTTGGTGCCAGATACCACAGCACACCTTCAGGGGTCTAGTGGAGTCCATGCCTCGACGGGTCAGGGCTGTTTTGGCAGCAAAAGACCAACACAATATTAGGAATAATGTTATGCCTGATCGGTGTATGAGATCATCATGAGACTGAGAGTTTGTTGTCAAATATCAGAGAGAAACACACGAGGAAAGCGGGACAGAAAGCCATGTGGGAGCGATGAGGAGGAGGATGTGGGCCGGGAATACAGTGACGCAGCCGAAGGGAAGAGGGAGGCGCAGCTATTTCAGTACCGCGATAGGGAATACAGACTGAACTACTGACTGACGTCACCTGGCAGACTCCTTCACAGAATCCTGCCAAACACACACACACACATACACACACACACACATACATACACTCACTCACGCACTCACTCACTCACACACACACACGCACTCACTCACTCACACACACACGCACTCACTCACTCAAACACTCACTCACACACGTACACACACTCTCTCACACACTCACACACGTACACACACACACGCACAGACTCACTCACACATTTTTTACGCAAATTTAAATGCTGCAGGATTTTTTTTTAAACTATTCTCATTCAGAAACTGCTAGTAACACAACATTTTGACGTAGAAAGACTGAAATATTATTTTCTTGTAAATCATACCAGTAATCTTCCAAAAAATCATCTGTACAGTGCTATGGCTCATTTAGTCCGTTTGGAGCTTGACCGTGATGATGATGAACTGTTGATGTGTTGAATGGAGTGAAGAGTCTTCCCCTGTGTTCATCAGATAACAGATGGAGAGTACAGGACTGAAGCTTTATTGAACTGCTCCTTAAAGCCTCTGAATTTAAGAATGTTTTGCTAACATTTCTGTTAAGTTATGAATACGTTATTTCAGAATGTTCTTTGAACCTTCAAAATGTCCAATTTATAAAATGATTTAAAAATGTTTTTTCTTGGTAAAGTGAACACTCCATTGTATCATTCTTCAAACATTACGGGAACGTTACTTTTGAATGTTCTATGAATGTTCTGAAACAAGTAGTTACTTTAAAAAACGTTAGATGAACAAAAATGTATCAGAAAGAACATTCCATGAATGATGTATTTGTGCTAACGTTTTGAGAACATTAAAGACCAGATAACTTTTAACAAATGTTACTGTTCATAACTTTGAAAGAACATTGCCAGAACGTTCCCTGGAAACGTGTGACCCTTAAAGTGACAGTTTATGATCCATATTGTGTTTTATAATGTGTTTTACACACATCCTGTCTAACCCGTGAGTAACCCGTATTACTTCATACACCCCGGCATGGATTGTAAAACAATCATAAAGCATCACGCATCATGCTATCGGAATGTTCTGTTTCAGGAACAGGGCTGGGAATTCCACTCGCACAAATGTTCTGCATTCCTCCGGAGCCGCTTTGGCACAGAGCGCAAACTCCTCCTGTAACATTGAACACACACGCTACAGATGAGAGCGATGCGGTGAAGAACTAAACACTGCTGTGCTTGGAAAAAGAAGGATGTGATCTTGAGTCACACCTGACAAATACAGCAGACGAGAGACTCTTGATGGGCAAACAGGGCATCATGGGATGTGATGATTCATCGTGTTCTTCATATCACACAAACAGGCTTTACTTTCTGCGCTGCTGATAATGAGTTTACACACATCATAACTCATCAGGACGGTTTGACAGATCACAGTATCTGCAGATCGGGGATGATTCATGTGTTCATATACGTCACAGAACCTCAGAACTACACAATACAGTTCAGATACAATGTAAACATTAGGACTGGGCCAGTGTTCGAACTATACCGTGGCCTTTGGGGGGGTGGGGGGGGTTTGTGCGCTTGCGCGTGCCTCAAAGGAGGACTTACAAAGATGCATAACAGCTACAAGTGTATGCACTACTTGCTTTATGCAAGCACTATATAGGATAAATCACTATACAAGATTTACCCTATTATACTTTATCGACACGAATTGATAGGTCAAACAGCCACCCACAAATAGTCTATAAACAAAGCATCCAGCTGTCTTTGAGTTCACATGAACAACGGTTAAAGTTACTCGTGAGGAAGAATGCCATAATTCCTCCGTTCAGTTAGGCCTAAGACATCAAGAGTCACGCAGACCTATAACAACCCAGCCACAACACATAACTGGGAATAACATGCCTTACCTTCCTTCGCTGTTCGTCCAGAAATCCAAGTGGATATTCGTTTATATTTTTTCTAGGAATCTTTGAGTTAACATGTACTAAACATGAGTGGAATTTGCACCGCAGCGCCACCACACCTTGATGCTCATGACAAGAATAGCATGTATAGTTATCTTTATTGAAGTAAATTAGGTTTAAATCGCCGTCATGCATGAATGAATGATATTTTTGCAATTTTACACATAATAATCCATGATGATCACATTACACAAAACTGAAATTGCACGTCAAAGTGAAATTGCACTGATATATTATCGATATCGGTTCATCAGACTGATATATTATCGATATCGGTTCATCAAACTGATATTATTGATATCGGTTCATCAGACTGATATATTATCGATATCGGTTCATCAGACTGATATATTATCGATATCGGTTCATCAAACTGATATATTATCGATATCGGTTCATCAAACTGATTTTATTGATATCGGTTCATCAAACCGATATATTATTGATATAGTTTTATCAAACCGATATATTATTGATATTGGTTCATCAAACCAATATATATTATTGATATCGGTTCATCAAACTGATATTATTGATATCGGTTCATCAAACCGATATATTATTGATATAGTTTTATCAAACCGATATATTATTGATATCAGTTCATCAAACTGATATATTTATTGATATCGGTTCATCAAACTGATATTATTGATATCTGTTCATCAAACCAATATATTATTGATATTGTTTCATCAAACACATATATTTTTGATATCGGTTTATCAAACTGGTATATTATTGATATTGGTTCGTCAAACACATATATTATTGATATTGGTTCGTCAAACCGATATATTATTGATATCCGTTCATCAAAATAAAAATAGATTCTAATCGAGGAATCAATATTCTCAACCCATAAAATATAAAATTACATTGACATTAGTGGAATTGCATTAGCATTATCTGACCGTTATCAGTTTTACCGATCACAAGTTCAGTATGGAGTACCTCAAGGCTCAGTGCTAGGACCATTGTTTTTCACCCTGTACATGCTACATCGAAACTAGACCTTAATTTCAATATCGATTATTTTTGCTATTTATTAGGTACAGTGTATATATTGATATTGCTTCATCAAAATGAGAATAGGTTCTAATTGAGAAATTTTATATTCTCAACCCAACCCTAATAAATATAAATAATAACAAAGGTCTCTTCTTAAGCAAAAAAAAAAACAAACAAAAAAACTAATTATTTTCCTCATTTATAAACATTTATTTAAATCATTGTTCAAATCAAGTTATGAAATGTCTATGTATATATGGGAAAGAAAGAAAGGCTACATCCATACATGCATAAATTCACATAGCTACTCTTGGCTTATGGGCAAGTGAAATTTCCCCAAAAGAAGGTAATAATGTGATCATGTTATCAATTACAGTGCAAATCCAGTCCAATTACAATCCGAGAATAAGATCATAGTGTTTAAATTATTTAATGAAATGCTTTAACTGTCATGAATGATCATCATCGCATAGGATGGGGTGGGTGGGCGGAGCGCTGCGTGCGTGTGGGTGTTACGAGCGGGCAGCTGATTGGCTGGCACGTAGAAGGGAAACGTGAGCGATAACGCCATTGGCTGTTTGTAGTGGTGGGCGGGATCTGTCAGCTGCGGAGTCGCAACAAATGTAGCAGCAGCAGCAGAAACGCTATAAACACACACGCACACAGTAGACCAAGCAATCGGCTTAGATTTACAGAATAAAGAGGTGCGTTACGAGCGGAAAATCAGGCACTTTTTCCTACGAATATTTGGATCCTAATGGCCTGTTGATATTGACATTTTGGAGTCTTTCTGTGCCGTTCCTGTGGAGACTTTGGAGAGAACAGAAGCACCGACGCGGAAGGAATATTGCGAGTATCACGGGATTATCGGATGGAGCGGAACACCGAGGCGCGGAGCTGCAGCAGGTCCCGGTGTCCGGAGCTCCTCCACAGCGACACATCCATGAAGGTATCGATCCACTCCACGACAGGAAGCCGCTTTGAGCTGTCCGTTCCCCCGGAGGAGACCGTGGACGGGCTGAAGAGGAGACTGGCGGAGAAGCTCCGGGTTCCCAAAGACCGCCTGCTGCTGCTGCACCGAGACGCGTGAGTGCGGGCGCGCCGGGGGTCCGGGGTCCGCTCGGGAGGATCCTAACGGGGTCAGCGGGGGTAGTTTGGGATGCAGCCTCTAATATTTTTACAATGTTATTATTATTTAATTATAAAGGAATTGCATCACACTTTAATGGTAAAGGCATGACTGACTCCGGTTTATTTCATTTTAATGATTGAATCACCAGATTTGCGCGAAGCTCATTATCAAATGTGCAACTCATTTAATTATAAAGAGAATTTACTACAATAAAACGTAAATCATCTAAACTAAAATATCTTTATAGGGGCAAAGGTTTAAAGTCTGCACCTTCATGAATGTGTGTGTTCTAATGATGATTGATCCGCGTTGAAACTGAGATCCGTTTCTCGTCACATCCAGTCCAGTCAGCTTTATCTCTCCAGCGCTTCATACAGTACAGACTCAAAGCAGCTTTACTGTAATAATAAACATGCATCTGTCAGTGTTGAGTGAGTGCCGGAGAGGTGCATGATGGGAATGTCAGTGATTGTGTTGTCCGTCTCCAGGAGGTTAAACTCAGGGAAGCTGCTGGATTCCGGTGTGGTGGACGGAAGCAGACTGACTCTGATGCCCACCGTTGAAGCCGGACTGATGGTATGAAACACCTCATAAATCACATCTTCACATTTACACACCTCACGATGCCAACATTGACTGTGGAATCACAAACAGCTTCACATAATAAACAGGAAAATAACAGAATCAATGATGCAAACTTCATCAATTATTAGACAAATTCAGATTCTGCTGTAAAGCAGCTCTACAGAGACAATAGAGTCATTATTCAGATCAACTCGGTTCAGTGTCGATTCGGTTCAATAACTGTAAAGTGAATCAGTTATGAAATGAGTTCAATTCAGCTAATAGCATCTCTAATGGTGTCATTATTAATAATTCATATTCAGTGCTGATTTAGTTCATAATTTAATCAATTATGAATCAAATTCTGTTTCAATAGCGTCATTTATTCAACTTGATTCAGTTCAATGTTGATTCAATTCAGTTCAATAAGTGTTGGTGTTGCAAATTTCATCAGTTATGAATCAGATTCAGTAGTGTCATTCAGATCAATTCAGTTCAATAGCATCAGTTCAAGGTCTTTTGTCCACACACACACGAAGAGCTGCTCAGTTTGTGATGATGATGTTGTGTGTGTGTGTGTTTGCAGTCGCAGTCGTGGCGGCCGGAGCAGTCGGTCCTGCAGGCGCTGGAGAGTCTCACAGATGCACAGGTGAAGCTCTCGCTGCGGTCACACACTTCCTCTTCTACCAGCACACACTCATTCACAAGAACTCACACAATGACTATTCTAATGAGTTCGCATTTCCCACCAGCAGCTGAATATAACTTGAGAAATACGCCCACGCGTGTGTACAAATACACTCTGCTCATTAAGAACAAGCGCTAAACTGCAGCATGTTCAATGTGTTTCGCTGTATTTGTATGTATGTAAATCACACTGCAGGTCACGCGTGTTTCACAGAACTCCAACATGAGATTGTCTTCATAACGTTTTATGTTTAACAGATCATTAACTTTTGTAAAAAGAAAAGGTTTCTGTTTTTAAGAATCTTCTGTTTTAGACCCTTCATGTAGCAGCTTTGTGTGTGAAACCACGTGTGTGTGTATGTGTGTTTGAGCGTTGTGTGTGTTTGAGCGTTGTGTGTGTGTGAGCGTTGTGTGTGTGTGAGCGTTGTGTGTGTGTGAGCGTTGCGTGTGTGTGAGCGTTGCGTGTGTGTGAGCGTTGCGTGTGTGTGAGCGTTGCGTGTGTGTGAGCGTTGCGTGTGTGTGAGCGTTGCGTGTGTGTGAGCGTTGCGTGTGTGTGAGCGTTGCGTGTGTGTGAGCGTTGCGTGTGTGTGAGCGTTGCGTGTGTGTGAGCGTTGCGTGTGTGTGAGCGTTGCGTGTGCGTGTGTGTGCGTGTGAGCGTTGCGTGTGTGCGTGTGAGCGTTGCGTGTGTGCGTGTGAGCATTGCGTGTGAGTGCGTGTGAGTTTGTGAGTGCGAGTTAGTGAGTGCGCTGAGCGTGTGTGTGAGTGCGCTGAGCGTGTGTGTGAGTGCGCTGAGCGTGTGTGTGAGTGCGCTGAGCGTGTGTGTGTGTGTGTGTGTGTGCTCCACCCCATCAGCGGGTCTGTGCGTCATTTTGGCAATGCTGAGCTGTTTGATGTCAGTTCAGCCTCCGTCTGTGTGTGTGTGTGTGTGTGTGTGTGTGTGTGTGTGTGTGTGTGTGTGTGTGGTTAGACTTGGAGAGAAACTCAAGTATGATAAATGATTTCCTAGAACAGACTCGCGTTGAGCTCTTATTATAACCTCTGCAGTCTGTCACAGTTTACCTCTCTGAGGAACACGAGGGACGCTTGAAGCCTTCATATATAATGCATTAATTATCAGTCTCATGAATAATTAGCACATTATAATTCTTCTCTATTCATTCTTACACCTTTAGAAAGTATAATGCATTAAAACACACGACAAACAACAAGATGTAACAATGAATCTGCACATATTAAATGCATTTTAACTTTGTTTATAATTATATAAACATACGGGCTTTGAGTGAAGTGTTACCATGATCTTCTCCAGTAAATGTGTCTTGATTTAAGAATGTTTAGATATTTGTGCTGGAAAACAAGACAGAAAAACTGAGGAAGAACAGTGTGTGTGCAGTGTGTGTGTGTGCAGTGTGTGTGTGCAGTAGACTGTGTGTTGCGAGCGAGAGCTGTTATCTGCTGTAAGATGTGGTTGGTGAAGCTGTAGGTATTTTTAACCTGGAAATCCTCCTGTGAAGTGTGTTAGAAGAGCCCTCGACAGCTTCTGTTGTCTAGACACCGTTGTGTGTGTGTGTGTGTGTGTGTGTGTGTGTGTGTGTGTGTGTGTGTGTGTGTGTGTGTGTGTGTGTGTGTGTGTGTAGGTGGTGCTTCTGGAAGTTTGTTTTTGTGAGACGTGACGCAGGTTTGAGCGCGTTCACTCTCTCTCTGATGTTTTCTGAATGAAGCCGGTCTAGTAAAGTGATGTGTGTTTATGCTTAAAATAATGAGGACTTAATATCTTCAGTCATTTCTCTTCTTTGTAAATGTGTCTTGATGTAAGAATGTTTAGATGTTTGTGCTGGAAAACAAGAGTAGTTTTCCTCCAGGTCTCTCCTGTAAAGATCGTCTTGCTCTCGTCAGGGGAATCTCTGGCCTTTCCATCCAGCATCATTGGAAATCATTGGCTCTTAATAGCGTAGTGCGATCAATAGAGCTGCGGCCGCGCCGTTTACTTCAGACAGTTCGCAGGACAACAGAAGACACCGCATTGATCTCTGACGCTCGATGTTCATTAACCTCAGATGCAGATAAAGAATACTGACAGTCCTCATTTAAAGGGGTTTTCATTGTTTGAGGGATAAACCAGAGGCCTTCTGCTTTTTTAAATACTATTTTTAAAACCCATTTTGCTCCCACAATATACACTATATTGCCAAAAGTTTTGTGACGCCTGCCTTTCCATGCACATGAACTTCAATTCTTAATCCGTAGGGTTTAATATGGAGTCGGCCCACTCTTTGCAGCTATAACAGCTTCAACTCTTCTGGGAAGGCTTTCCACAAGGTTTAGGAGTGTGTTTATGGGAATTTTTGACCATTCTTCTAGAAGCGCATTTGTGAGGTCAGGCACTGATGTTGGACGAGAAGGCCTGGCTCGCAGTCTCCGCTCTAATTCATCCCAAAGGTGTTCTATCGGGTTGAGGTCAGGACTCTGTGCAGGCCAGTCAAGTTCCTCCACACCAAACTCGCTCATCCATGTCTTTATGGACCGACGCTTTGTGCACTGGTGCGCAGTCATGTTGGGACAGGAAGGGGCCGTCCCCAAACTGTTCCCACAAAGTTGGGAGCATGAAATTGTCCAAAATGTCTTGGTATGCTGAAGCATTAAGAGTTCCTTTCACTGGAACTAAGGGGCCAAGCCCAACCCCTGAAAAACAACCCCACCCCATAATCCCCCCTCCACCAAACTTTACACTTGGCACAATGCAGTCAGGCAAGTCCCGTTCTCCTGGCAACCGCCAAACCCAGACTCGTCCATGGGATTGCCAGACAGAGAAGCGTGATTGGTCACTCCAGAGAACACGTCTCACTGCTCTAGAGTCCAGTGGCGGCGTGCTTTACCCCACTGCATCCCACGCTTTGCATTGCACTTGGTGATGTAAGGCTTGGATGAGCTGCTCGGCCATGGAAACCCATTCCATGAAGCTCTCTACACACTGTTCTTGAGCTCATCTGAAGGCCACACAGTGTGCTTTTCAGAAGGAGGGGCTTCATAGAGACAGGAACTAAACAGAGCGTTACTGACAGACTGGGAAGAGAGGAGCCGCAACAATGGAGAATATGGGGGAATAATCAACATTTAAGCAGGAAAACCTGCTCTAATAGAGCACAAACAGAGGGTATGACAGGTGCTTGACAAATAAGAGGGATTTAATGTGCATAATAAGAGCAGGAAGAAGCTGTAAATATTTACATTTTAAAAAGTGTTGACTTTAATGTGCATCATATGAGTGTTTGCTATCGAGAGATCGAGATGATTTAAACACACCGAAGCCGTTTGCATGATCGTGATCGTGATCGTGATCGCTCCAGCCTTTCATTTGCCGCCCGTCTTTGTGACTGAAGTGGTCAGTGACTCAGTCGTGACTCGCTCGTTCATTCATTCACATCACATACACTCACACACTACAGGAATCTTGGGTTTCACAGGCTCACACTGTTCTTTCTCAGTGTTTCTGTCTCGTTTTCCAGCACAAATATCTAGATTACCCAGGTTTTCCTGCTTGAATGTTGATTATTCCCCATATTCTCCATTGTTGCGGCTCCTCTCTTCCCAGTCTGTCAGTAACGCTCTGTTTAGTTCCTGTCTCTATGAAGCCCCTCCTTCTGAAAAGCACAATGTGCTCTGATTGGTCGGCTGGAGCAGTGTGTTGTGATTGGTGTTTGGGAAATGTCCCGCCCCTTACCATAACCGCCAGTTTCAACACACTACTAACTAACTCAAACAGGCCCCGCCCCTTTATTCTGCGTATTAATTATTATAATGAGGAATATTGTGACGTGTTGGTCACGGAAGGAAACTCAAGACTACAATGGAGGCGTTTCAGGAGTTCAGAAACACTGACACTGATCGAGAGAAGAACTCATCAACATCACACACTAAAGACCGATGTAGATGGGAAACAGCACTCTCGGATTATGGGCCCTATTTCACTGATCTGAGCTCAGGGTCTGAAGCTCACGGCGCAGGAGCTCTTAGGGCGTGTCCAAATCCACTTTTGCTGGTTTAAAGACAGGAAAAACAGTCGGCGCTCCCGGCACATGATCCAAAAGAGTTGTCCCTCGTCTCTTAATGAGTCATGGGTGTGTTTTGGGCGTAACGTGCAATAAACCAATCAGAGTCTCATCTCCCTTTCCCTTTAAAAGCCAGTTGTGCTCGCACCATGAGCGGATTCACTATTTACATGAGGAGAGACTGAACGCTTCTCCAGAGAGGAATCCTTTTATTTTTATATTTAAACGTGTGTGTGTGTGTGTGTGTGTGTGTGTGTGTGTGTGTGTGTGTGCTGCTACGTGTCCCTGTGTGTGTAATAATCAGAGTGTACACGCGTTGTGCACCGCCTATAGGCTCATATTACTAACACACCCTTTAAATAACACACAAATACTGCGCTATTGACTTTAGAGCAGGTGTGTGTTGGTCAATGGCGCAGTCGTTTTCAGTTCCTCACAATAGCAACGCTCCAACAATGCTCCTGAACACACACCTGGTTTAGACCAGACGCCCATGGGTGAACAGATGCGCCAGTGCATTTGATATTTAAACAACGTGGAGCTGGACGTGAACATGAGAACTGCGTCGGGCTGAAACTAGCAGAACACACACTTGCATCGCGTCTGCCGTCACATTGCATAGTATTTTCTGAGAACAGAAGCATTCTGGTCCTCACTCTCCTCGAACACACTCGCGCTCCAGCGCTGCTTCATCCCTCTCTTTATTTCAGGAGTGTGTTCTGAGTTTCAGGGCGTTTGAGTTCGTCTCCGCCTCTCATCTGCATAGCAGCCGGTGTGACGTTATGTAATCCGCTTTAAACCAGACGAGTGTCGTATTGCCACACTCAGAGGGTTGCTTGGGTGTTTCCTCCTAGTTTGCTGATTTCCGAACGCCGTGCAGTGAGCAGTCATTGTGTAAATCTGTGAATGTCCGGGTTAATGTCACACAACGCCTCTAATCTTAAGGCTTTAGTTGCTCTTCTTCAGGATTCGATTAAATCAAATGGTGACAGAGTAGTAACCCATATCTTTTAAGTTTTTCTAACTATGCACCATTATATGGTTTATTTTAGCATTGGTAACACTCATTAGTTCATGTGTTTTGTGAAGTGTCACCTGTGTGTGATGTTCTCTGCAGTCGGCCAGCACAGATCTGTTTCTGTGTTGTGACGCATCAGTCGCGCTGCTTTACAAAGTACCAGCCCACAATTTCTGAGAATTGCAAATGAACTGGAGGTAACCAGCAAACAGCTGTGCGTTTCCCAGACTGCTCTGCTGCCTACTTCACCCACACCAGTGACTGATATCTGAGACTGAAGCGTCACATGCCCAACACACCGACACACAACCTTTAAAGCGGATCTATTGCTTGAATGTTGATTATTTCCTCATATTCTCCATTGTTGCGGCTCCTCTCTTCCCAGTCTGTCAGTAACGCTCTGTCTCTATGAAGCCCCTCCTTCTGAAAAGCACACTGTGCTCTGATTGGTCAGTTTGTGAGTGTGCCCTTTTATTCTGTATGAATTGTTTAAATGAGGAGTGATGGTGTGATGTTACTCACTCACTTCAAAGCGCTTCAGGCTTCCCTCGGCCGTACCGTCAGTCATCTCGTCTGAAGACGGAGGAGACGTTTGCTCTTCTGGTTCTGTGGTTTGAGCGACGCATGTGAACCTCAGTGCTGTAGATCTGAATGAAACTCAGACTTCTTCTGCTGCTGTTGGTTTATCTGGTTTAGTAGCGCTCTGCTGATACTATCATACACTGAGATACTTATTCATTTAGTCATTCATTCATTTATTCATTTTTTTTCTTTTAAATTTATTTATTTGTTCATTGATTTATTTTTAGTTATTTATTCATTTAGTTATTTACTTTATTCATTTATACTTTTTTCATTGATTTATTTATTTTTACATAATTTTTATTCATTCATTAATTTTTTTTTTCATTTATTTAGTTATTTTTCATGTAATTATTAATTTAGTCTTTTTTTCATTTATTTATTTCTTTATTAATTCAGTTATTTACTTTTTTTATTTATTAATTTTTCATTAATTTTTTTCCATAATGTTTTTAGCATTTTTATTCATTCATTCATTCATTCATTTTTTTTTTTTTTTTTCATTTATTTAATCTCTTCTTCATTTATTTTTAATTAATTTTTTTCTTTATTCATCCAGTTATTTACTTTATTTATTTATAATTTATTTATTTATTTATTTATTTATTTATCTTCCATAATGTTTTTATCATTTTTATTCATTCATTAATTTATTTATTTTTCATTTATTTATTCACTTCATCATTTATTTTTATTAATATTTTTTTATTCATTCAGTTATTCGTTTATTAATTTTTCATTTATATATTAATTTTTCCATATTATTATTATTATTATTATTATTATTTTTTTTTTTTTTTTTTTAATTAATTCATAAATTTATACATTTTTCATTTATTTATTTTGTCATTTCCTATTTTTTATTAATTTATGTTTTTATTCATTCAGTTACTTATTTCATTAATTAATTTTTTTTATTTAATTAAATTTATTTAGTAATTTATTCATTCATTAATATATATATATATATATTTCAGTACTGGATAAAGGTGAAGCAAACCATTAGTATAATATGAATACTAAATATTCAGAATATCGAAACTGCTCTTCGCCACTCAGTTTCAGTTGTGATCTCATGATTAGTTTGTGATATTAGTGTCAGGAGGTTGTTCTTCAGTGATGGCGACAGTCACTGTATGATTGTGGCTTTGATTGGAGTCAGATGACGACATCTTCAATAAATGAGCTAATAATGTTTTAATGAACTAAACATGCGAGTCTCATTAACGTCTGTCTATCATCTTGTTTTGTGTCCAGGTCAGTGACTTCCTGTCAGGACGGTCCCCGCTGACCCTTGCCCTGCGTGTGGGCGATCACATGATGTTCGTGCAGCTCCAGCTGGCGGCTCAGCCGTCCGTCTCCAGGGCTCCCAACCAACCGGACGCCCAGCACTCCACAGGCCCCGCCCCTCCTTCACCACATACTGGCCACACCCATTGTGACCAAAGCCCCGCCCCTGTCCCGCCACGCTTTCAGGTAGAGCTGCTTCGGTCTTGTTGTATCAAAATTATGTTTTTGTTTAAAACCAGAACAAATGTCTGCCAATGGGGTCAGAAAAATAATGTTTTCCTTTTGAATTTAAGTTTATTTTTCTGTGTGTGTGTGTGTGTTAGGCTGAAGGCAGCACAGACAGACAGCGATGCAAACCGGGCGCCGTCATCGAGAGCCTCGTCAATCACGCGCCTGGAGTTTTCTCAGGGACCTTCTCAGGTAATGCATCGCTTCACTATCATTCATATAAGTTAACATCATCTCTCCTCATCATCTCACTAACACGCCAGTGGGCGGAGCCAAAGTTGCGATGATGGGCGTTGATCTTCTGCAGCCGGTTTGCCTTGACCTCATCTTGACCTCTGACTCCACAGGTACTTTACACCCAAACTGTCAGGACGGCAGCGGGCGTCCTCGCCGTGACATCACCACCATCCTCCAGATCCTCAACGACCTCTTGAGCGCCACGCGTCACTATCAGGGAGCCCCTCCGACGCTGGCGCACCTGCACTGCCACACGCCCTGCCCTCCGCCCACGCCCTGTTCACCTCCACCCTCACCTACCTCAGACGGGCAGCAGCACGGACACCTGCGCAGGCCCTCCGGTGAGTGTCTCATCAGAACCAGACATGATGAACGTGTGTGAGTGTGAGTGTGAGTGTGAGTGTGAGTGTGAGTGTGAGTGTGAGTGTGAGAGAGAGTTAGGCTTGCTGCGATAGTCGGTGTTACCGGTGTTCAGGCTCAACACCGGTTAGATCACTTGCCCACCACGGCACCGCCCCCACCGTCGGTTTGATTAATTTTTTTTTTTTTTTTTTTTATAGTAATAAAATAACTTTGTTCAGTTAGAGAACAGACACTACAATTAAAAACTGAACGTGTCTGCTTAATACAGCGTGAGCCGAACGAGTCGCAGCACAACATAGCAGCAGGAGTCAGATTTTATTCATCACGAGAGGAGCTGAATGACAAGATTATCGCGGAAGATTTGGTTTCAAAGCGAAATGTAAAAGCGCCTATTTAAGTGAGTTTGTCATTGTACTATTCTGTTGTGTTTTTCATTAAGAATAATAGGCTAATGAACTCACCATTCAAGCAACCCGCCCCCGAATTGGCGCTAATTCTAAACCAAAAGTAAAATGCGCACGGCCGCACTGTCATTCATTCACGGTGCGTGTCCACTGGCGCGTTTTCAGTACATTCCTATGGAAGCTTCATTGAATTCATTGAAAATACTCGCACCATTATGAATGCCAGAGTGGCCGTGCACATTTTACTTTCGGTTTGAAATTAGCGTTTTAAAAGCCCCCGCCGGTGATACATCCCTAGTGTGAGTGTGTGTGTAGAAGGAGGAAATCATGTTTTCCTGACTCAGAGTCTTTTCTATCTTCACACACTTCTCATTTTCTCCTCTGATTCATTGAGCAGTGTGTGTTTGGTCATTTGTGTCTCGTTCTGCAAATTCAACACATCACATCAAATTGACTCTAAACACACAGGCTGATTCATGAAATCTGAAACCACATCTCTAAAATACTGAAGTCTGGAGTCTTTTCCTAGAACAACCTTTTAAAATACACAGATCAGGCTTAACATTATGACCACTGACAGGTAAAGTGAATAACACTGGATTTGAGTGAGTTTGACAAGGGCCAAATTGTGATGGCTAGACGACTGGGTCAGAGCATCTCCAAAACTGCAGCTCTTGTGGGGTGTTCCCGGTCTGCAGTGGTCAGTATCTATCAAAAGTGCTCCAAGGAAGGAACAGTGGTGAACCGGAGACAGGGTCATGGGCGGCCAAGGCTCATTGATGCACGTGGGGAGCGAAGGCTGGCCCGTGTGGTCCGATCAAACAGACGAGCTACTGGAGCTCAAACTGCTCAAGAAGTTAATGCTGGTTCTGATAGAAAGGTGTCAGAATACACAGTGCATCGCAGTTTGTTGCGTATGGGGCTGCATAGCCGCAGACCAGTCAGGGTGCCCATGCTGACCCCTGTCCACCGCCGAAAGCACCAACAGTGGGCACGTGAGCATCAGAACTGGACCACGGAGCAATGGAAGAAGGTGGCCTGGTCTGATGAATCAAAAATGGTTCAGGAATGGTTTGAGGAGCACAACAACAAGTTTGAGGTGTTGACTTGGCCTCCAAATTCCCCAGATCTCAATCCAATCGAGCATCTGTGGGATGTGCTGAACAAACAAGTCCAATCCATGGAGGCCCCACCTCGCAACTTACAGGACTTAAAGGATCTGCTGCTAACATCTTGGTGCCAGATACCACAGCACACCTTCAGGGGTCTAGTGGAGTCCATGCCTCAACGGGTCAGCAAAAGTGGGACCAACACAATATTAGGTCATAATGTTATGCCTGATCGGTGTATATTAATACTGTGGTTTTATCACGGTTGGCTCTTCATGTGCTCATCAACACGGCTTTGCTGCTTTCAGATGTTTTGTTTCTCGAGTCTTCTGTTCTCTGAGCTCTGAATGAGACGTGACCTGTGAGAGGTCATCCGCGGGGTCATGCCGAGCTTTCAGAGGGTCACGACCCCGTTAGTTAACATTAACCAGCAACCACTGGCCTAACACACACACGCTCACTCACTCACTCACTCACACACTCACACACTCTTATCTCTTGACACATCTTTCCAACATACAGGCTGCATGAATTATTCAGGAGCCTTGCGCTGTGTGTGTGAGAGTGTGTGTGTGTGCGTGAGTGTCTCTGCATAAAGTAAACTTAAAGTGACCTTATTTTCATGAGTTTAATGTCTGATGTTCTGATTATCATCAATAACTAAAACCTCTTTTGCCTCACATGAAATATGATACTGCTTAATCATGAATAACACAATATGTGTTTTATATGTAAATAACATTCAGAAACTGTATTTGACGAACAAAGTCATTTATTAACATAATATCTGTCGGTGAAACTAGAGTTTACTGATGCAGTTCAGTCCATCTGAGAGCGTGATCAGCTGCGGATGATTCTGGCATTGATATCCCAGTGCGGTGTGTGTGAGTGATGTTGTGTGTGTCTCTGTGTGTCAGGCGAGCGTCTGCGGCAGACGGAGAACAGGGCCACGCGCTGTAAAGTGGAGCAGCTGCGGCTCTTACTGCGGCAGCGGCGGCTCCGGCGGAGGGCCCGGAGGGACACGCGCGGCCCCTACCACTGGCTGAGCGAACGCAAGGCCGCGCGCACACACACACACAGCAGCGACGCATCCCTCGACATGGACTTTGAAGAGCCGGTCTGGAAACCCGACGTGAACACAGAGTTTGTCGTGGCTTGAGCTGAACGGACTGAACATGGGCATTACTGTCCGACTGTGAAGAAACACTTCAGGAGACGCTCATGGGCATTCATGGTCTCGTCATCACACAAATCAGGCTCTTCCTGATGTTTTCCAGCTCAAATTTCCAGCTTAAACCAGACGTAATATCTTCAGTCAGTAAATGTGTCTTGATGTGAGAATGTTTGGATCTTTGTGCTGGAAAACGAGACAGAAACACTGAGGAAGAGTGTGAAGTGTGTGAATGATTCTCTGCTCTCGATGGATGGCTGTATGTAGCATTCTCACGGGTTAGACGATGTTTTGCACAGTTCATTTCTCTCATGAGCATTAAATATTTTTGATACGTGTTTTAGAGGACAGTACGTTGAGTCTTTATGAAAACAAGTACAGCTCATATTTCTATAGAAGCTTGTTTCCTCCACAGAATAAAACATTTTAAAAGATAATTGCGACTTTTTATCTCACAATTGCGAGTTATAAAGTCAGGATTGTGTGATATGTTGTCGCAATTACCTTTTTAATTTTTTATTCTGTGGCGGAAACAAGCTTCTGTATATTTCACCCCAAAATCAAAAGAAAATGGATATTATTTTTCTCATAAAAGAGAAAAAACGCCTTTTTTAGGACCATTAACTGTGTGAAATTTCAGCACATTTAAACCCCAACCCCCTCAAGTATTTAATAACAATAATAAAAATAAGCTGGAAAAAAAAAAATAATAATAATTATTTATATATATATTATATTATATTATATTTTATATATATGTGTATATATATGTGTGTGTATATATATATATATATATATATATATATATATACATACATACATATGTTATAAAAATATTTTATATATATCCTACAGGTGAAACTTGAAAAATTAGAATAACGTGCAAAAGTTCATGTATTTCAGTAATTCAAATTAAAAGGTGAAACTAATATATTTAGTATATATAACTATATACATATGCATGATTATACTTTTCAGAGGGCTGACATTTCTGTATTTAAAATCCTTTTTTTATTGATTTCATGTAATATTCTAATTTTCTGAGATTTTGAATTTGGGGTTTTCATAAGCTGTAAGCCATAATCATCAAAATTATAACTTTTGCACAATATTTAATTTTTTCAAGTTTCACCATATATATATATATTTTGGTAATTTTTTTTAATGCATATATATATATATTAGTAAAATTGTTATTCTCAGTGATTTGTTTAAAAATTATGCTAAAAATAGGCTTCATTTTTTAATGTAAAATACAGTTTCTTAGTTATTTTTGGGGTGAAATATGAGCTGGACGTGATTTATGAGGTTCACCCATTTGTTTCTAACACACATTAATGTGACACAGAGTCGTAATGCAGTGTGTGTTCCATGTTTCTGAGCTTTCTGTGATGAATCTGAGCGGTTTAACAGAAACGACAGTGATTCCCGGAGCTAACGTACTGTAAAAAACAATTATATGATCAATAAGTTATGACAACACGCTTTTACGATTGCTTTTAAGCAATTTTCAGCTTTTATTAATAAGTTATACAAGATTCAACACATTTTAAGTCAGTTTTGCATTGGCTTAAACATCCAAGTCGACTGTACTTAATGTATTTTTACGGTGTATGCGTTTCTGTTTGATATGAAGAGGAAACACGCCGTCCTTCTGAAAGCTGGCTCGTTTCTCTGCGGATGAACGGCACTCATGAACTCAGTGACTGCGGCCTTATTTTATCTTAAAGGAACAACAAATGCAAATGTCCTGGATCGGTGTGGATTCCCCGAACTCTTCTCTGAGCGTCTGTTTCCTGTCACTGGCAGACCGAATGAACTGAGCGTCCTCACGTTTCCTTCTGTCTGTGCGTCACACACACTGATATCAGTCAGAGACACTTCAGTGAGGATCATGAAGGCATTCACTCGTGTAGCACATTCATACGACTGTATTAATTCATAAAACCATCGGGTCACTGTGAAACTGTGGTTTTGTGTTACTTTCCTTTCTTTCTCATGTTTTTGTCACAATGTAAGATTCCCAGCTGACAGGGAACGCTCTGGCAACGTTACAGTAACGCTTATAGAACGTTTGTTCAAAGCTGTCTGGTCTTTAATGTTAAGCTCAAAAACATTATTTATACATCGTTCATGGATGTTTTGATGTTCATCTAAGGATTTTTTTTAAATGTTATAAGTTTCGGAATGTTCAAACGTAACGTTCTCCTGATGTTTGCGGAATGTTCAAACGTAACGTTCTCCTGATGTTTGCGGAATGTTCAAACGTAACGTTCTCCTGATGTTTGCGGAATGTTCAAACGTAACGTTCTCCTGATGTTTGCGGAATGTTCAAACGTAACGTTCTCCTGATGTTTGCGGAATGTTCAAACGTAACGTTCTCCTGATGTTTGCGGAATGTTCAAACGTAACGTTCTCCTGATGTTTCGGAATGTTCAAACGTAACGTTCTCCTGATGTTTGCGGAGTGTTCAAACGTAACGTTCTCCTGATGTTTGCGGAGTGTTCAAACGTAACGTTCTCCTGATGTTTGCGGAATGTTCAAACGTAACGTTCTCCTGATGTTTGCGGAATGTTCAAACGTAACGTTCTCCTGATGTTTCGGAATGTTCAAACGCAACGTTCTCCTGATGTTTGCGGAATGTTCAAACGTAACGTTCTCCTGATGTTTGCGGAATGTTCAAACGTAACGTTCTCCTGATGTTTGCGGAATGTTCAAACGTAACGTTCTCCTGATGTTTGCGGAATGTTCAAACGTAACGTTCTCCTGATGTTTGCGGAATGTTCTCTTAACGTTTGTTGCGACGTGTTTTTGTTGGCTGGGATAGTATGTTTTTTCATGAGCAATAAATTTATGTGGCTTGCAATTTAGTTTGTATTTCTTTTTAGATAATAAATTAAGATAAAGAAATGTTTGCTGTTGTTTTCTGATTTAACTTTAAAGCTGAATTTCCTGATGACCGTGTGCATAAAGATTTTCAAGACTGTATTAAACAGTGTAAGTGTTTCATAATCTCAGTGATGATGTTCTGGTCTAGACGCCGGTTGAGTCATGTGACTGTCTCACTCAGACGGTGATTTACACACACACACACACACACACACGCAGGTGTGTGTATCCGTGTCAGTCACAGGTGTGTTTGTCAGGCGCTGGTTTGCTCTCGTCGGGTTCTTGCGGCTCCAGTCATTCTGTTGTTTCAGGATCTGAAACAGAAACGACCAGACAAACACTGACAAAACATTTGGATGTAACTGTAGATCTGAATATTCACTGAACTCACACACACTCACTCTCACACACTCACTCTCACACACTCACTCTCACACACTCACTCT
>CM077175.1:447657-465157 GCA_039654105.1 Coreius guichenoti | reverse complement strand
TGACACCTTTCTATCAGAACCAGCATTAACTTCTGGAGCAATTTGAGCTCCAGTAGCTCGTCTGTTTGATCGGACCACACGGGCCAGCCTTCGCTCCCCACGTGCATCAATGAGCCTTGGCCGCCCATGACCCTGTCGCCGGTTCACCACTGTTCCTTCCTTGGAGCACTTTTGATAGATACTGACCACTGCAGACCGGGAACACCCCACAAGAGCTGCAGTTTTGGAGATGCTCTGACCCAGTCGTCTAGCCATCACAATTTGGCCCTTGTCAAACTCGCTCAAATCCTTACGCTTGCCCATTTTTCCTGCTTCTAACACATCAACCTTGAGGACAAAATGTTCACTTGCTGCCTAATATATCCCACCCACTAACAGGAGCCGTGATGAAGAGATAATCAGTGTTATTCACTTCATCTGTCATAATGTTATGCCTGATTGGTGTATATATATAACTGATTAATTTAAACCCTAAAACATGATGGACACAGTTTTGCCCTTTAAAGGGATCATCCACCCAAAGATGGTCATTCTGTCATCGTTTACTCATGTCATTCAAACCTGTGTTTCTTTCTTTATTATGCAGAACACAAAAGAAAAGAAGATATTTTGTTCAAAGTCATTTCTCTTCTCTAGTAAATGTGTCTTGATGTAAGAATGTTTAGATGTTTGTGCTGGAAAACGAGACAGAAACACTGAGGAAGAACAGAGTTTTTACGGTGTAGTCGATCCAGTGTCTCATAATAATTCAGTTTGATCACTTGTGTTTGTCTGGTATTTTGATCTCAGTTGTCACATCATCACGCCTGTCATGCAATAATGACACATGAGGCTTTATAAAGGCCCTCAGACGGTCGACCCAGCCTCTGGGTGACCTCTGACCTCCGGCGTGACGGTCACATTCAAATGCGTTCAATCACCATCAGGCCGTATTGACCCTGAGCTCCACTCTCTGTCTGAATGGAGGAACTTTGACCTTTCCAGATCAATGGACCCTGATGAACGCCCCTCGAGCCGACAGACGCAAGCGGCCCATTACGATGCTTTTATCTCCCTCATAAATGAGTCGCCGATTTTGCGGTCTGAAAGAGAGAAAGTGATCGATTGAGTTGATCGATGAATCATTGATCTGCTTTCCTCAATGATCAGGGAAATATTGCATTAATTAGCTTGAAATGTGTTTTATTCCACAAGAACAAATATTGGCCAATGGGGTTAATTCCCTTCAGTCATTTTGCTTGTGTCTTGATGTAAGAATGTTTAGATATTTGTGCTGGAAAACAAGACAAAAGTAAAAACAATACTAATAATAAATTGCCAGAAATGTAAAAAAACAAACAATGTTCATAAAATACACCGATCAAACAGACATAAATGAACATTGCTCTGTTTGCTTTTTTGAGAAGGTAAACTGCAGTAAGTGATGCATTGTGGGAAAACAGGCATGTGTGAGATCAGAACAGAACAGCTGAGACATGATCTTACTTTAACACACACACATTTGTCCTTCTCGTATTGTACCACGCTCATTTCACACTCAGTCATACAAATGAAGTGTGTGAAAAGACACACTTCCGCCTTCTCTGTACTGGACAATCTACTCCCACACACTCACACACACACTCACACAAACTCTCACTTGCGCACACACACACATCAGTGTGACTCACACACAGTTTACCAACACACTGTGACTCAAATTGAGAACATTTTACACTGCAAAAAATACATTTGCTACTATTCCAGCACAAATATCTAAACATTCTTAAACCAAGATGCATTTACTGGAGAAGAGAAATGACTGAAGATATTCATGTGAATCACTGCATTTACTTTCTCATAAATGATTATAATGTCATAAACGGGTCCATGTGCAGCTCAAATCCTTCTGCTGTTGTAACATGAATCAAAGCTTTGGTAAAGACAGATGTGATGAGTTTTGAAGTCTGAATCAGACCTGATGAACGCAGCACACGTCATGAAATATTTCACAACAGAATCGAGATCTTGTTCATTAGCAGATCCTTTTATCCAGAAATGAAGCACACAAGCGGTTCATCTTAAGAGGAATGAACCACATCACATGAAATAACATGATCACAAACCATAACCATCCCTTCCTATATTCATTGCTAAAACACTTGAACGTTGTGTTCAACCAACTCTCTACCTTTCTTAAGCCCTATTCGGACAGTAATTGTTTCTCGTGGGATCGTAAGGTGTTTTCATCATTGACAGGGGCTAGTCTGTGATTTTATTGCCGCCCGAATCCAGAATGTCAGTGTTTTTCTCCCACCACCGGCGTAAAAATCCCCGGCCGAATGACCTACTGTTTTTAGACAAACACAAGGTCGTGTGGTGATTTAATTGCCGTCCAAATCCACATCTCTGAGTTTTCAAGAATATATCACTTCAAAATTCACTGTTTATATCCTTTTTGACCCCTGCGGACCACCGTACGGTTGTGCTTTGCTGTCATTTGGATGCATTTTAAAGATCTAGACTTTTATTACTGAAATGCTGGCAAGTATTTACAAGAGCAATATATTTCATCACCGCTCAAAAGAGAAAGAGAAGAAAAGCACGTAAACATTTGAAACGGGCCGTTATTACGGCAGCAGTTATACATGTTAAAATAACTGAGCATTATGTTTACCTCATGTAAATAAGAGGCTGTATTAACTTATTCCGCTCATTTCCATGTGGAATAAAATGACATCCTTTATTTTAAGATAAAATACAAGACAGAAAACCATTTTAACTATAATGCGCGTCTATATATCTTCCTATATTTAAACATGTCATCACTAGATCTGTCATTCAGAAACATGGTTTCTCCTATCACTGCTATCATCTAGAGCTACTGGAGTACCTCAGGGCTCAGTGCTGGGACCACTTCTCTTCTCCATCTTCATGTCATCACTAGATCTGTCATTCAGAAACATGGTTTCTCCTATCACTGCTATCATCTAGAGCTACTGGAGTGCCTCAGGGCTCAGTGCTGGGGCCGCTTCTCTTCTCCATCTTCATGTCATCACTAGATCTGTCCTTCAGAAACATGGTTTCTCCTATCACTGCTATCATCTAGAGCTACTGGAGTACCTCAGGGCTCAGTGCTGGGACCGCTTCTCTTCTCCATCTTCATGTCATCACTAGATCTGTCCTTCAGAAACATGGTTTCTCCTATCACTGCTATCATCTAGAGCTACTGGAGTGCCTCAGGGTTCAGTGCTGGGGCCGCTTCTCTTCTCCATCTTCATGTCATCACTAGATCTGTCCTTCAGAAACATGGTTTCTCCTATCACTGCTATCATCTAGAGCTACTGGAGTGCTTCAGGGCTCAGTGCTGGGACCGCTTCTCTTCTCCATCTTCATGTCATCACTAGATCTGTCCTTCAGAAACATGGTTTCTCCTATCACTGCTATCATCTAGAGCTACTGGAGTACCTCAGGGCTCAGTGCTGGGACCGCTTCTCTTCTCCATCTTCATGTCATCACTAGATCTGTCATTCAGAAACATGGTTTCTCCTATCACTGCTATCATCTAGAGCTACTGGAGTACCTCAGGGCTCAGTGCTGGGACCGCTTCTCTTCTCCATCTTCATGTCATCACTAGATCTGTCCTTCAGAAACATGGTTTCTCCTATCACTGCTATCATCTAGAGCTACTGGAGTGCCTCAGGGTTCAGTGCTGGGGCCGCTTCTCTTCTCCATCTTCATGTCATCACTAGATCTGTCCTTCAGAAACATGGTTTCTCCTATCACTGCTATCATCTAGAGCTACTGGAGTGCTTCAGGGCTCAGTGCTGGGACCGCTTCTCTTCTCCATCTTCATGTCATCACTAGATCTGTCCTTCAGAAACATGGTTTCTCCTATCACTGCTATCATCTAGCTACTGGAGTGCAAGTTTTTCGTCAGCGCTCGACCCATTAGCACTAACACTTACTATTCTATATACACGGCCCGGCCAAAAAAAAAATGTTGCTGTTTGGATTTAAATAGGCAAATGCTTAAGAGTCAATGACTGGGTCATTATTGCAGTGATTATTATGTTTCTAGCATGTTATATGTTTGGCAACAGTTCTTCTAATCCTAATTGATAGGATTGAGTGTATAGCTTTTCATTTCTTAAACATCCATGTAGGAAGACACATCATGGCCATATTCCAGAATGACAATGTCAAGATTCATCAGCTCAAACTGTGAGGGAGCATGAAGAATTATTTTCACCTCTGAGTCCAGACCTTAAATTCATTGAAAGTCTTTGGGATGTGCTGGAGGAGACTTTACAGAGTGCTGGACTCTTGCATTGGCAATACAAGATTTGGACCAAAAATGGATGCACCTCTTGATGGAAATAAATGTTATGATGTTATTTCCACCAAGAGGTGCATTAATTTTTGGTGCCGATTTATGTGTGAAAATAACTCTTCATGCTCCCTCACAACCATTCTCTCACAGTTTGAGCTGATGAATCTTGACATTGTCATTCTGGAATATGGCCATGATGTGTCTTCCTACATGGTTGTTTAAGAAATGAAAAGCTATACACTCAATCCTATCAATTAGGATTAGAAGAACTGTTGCCAAACATATAACATGCTAGAAACATAATAATCACTGCAATAATGACCCAGTCATTGACTCTTAAGCATTTGCCAATTTAAATCCAAACAGCTTCTTTTTGGCCGGGCAGTGTATTTATGTATGTATAAAAAAAACTTGCTATGGCCCGGTTTCAGACAGGGCGTAGATTAAGCCAGGATTAGGCCTTAGTTACATTAGAGCATTTAAGTAGCTTTTATAAACATGCCTTAGAAAAAAAAAAAACAATACTAGTGAGCATCTTGAGACAAAACAATGGCACTGACATATTTTAAGATATGCTTTCAGTTAAAACAGCTCAAACATGCATTTTAGTCTGGGCCTATCTTAAGCCTCGTCTGTGAAACGGGGGGTATGTGTACTGCACTAGACTAACTGGGACTCGACACAGCACTTGCATGTGTGTGTGCATGCGTGTGTGTGTGTGTTGGCTAGTAACTTACTTAACTACTGACATCCGGCCGTGCTTCAGTTCACCTGTCATCGCCCACACACCCTCATTCCTGCACTGTTTATGACAGGCTCGACTGGTTCACCATCACACACACACTACAAACACACACCTTATGGTTATCAGCACATATGTGTGTGTGTTTATATGCTGCGTCAGTTTCTGTGGAACTAATAGAAGCTCTCTGTATGAGCTGATGCTGTTCATCTTTGTACACTGCAAAAAAAAATTTTCTTAGTATTTTTGTCTTGTTTTCCAGTACAAATAGCAACCACTCAGATAACGCTTAGCAATGCCCTAACACTCAGATAATGTTTAGCAACAGCACACAACTCCTTAGCAACATTAATCTAACTTTAGTCATGTAAACGTCTCAACTTTCAGCAAAGCTTTAACATTCAAAGTTTATTTGATAAACTTTCATTCATTTTATCTGAAATAGTTCAGAGCGGATGGACCTTCAACAATCCAGGACAGCCGGGAACCTTGTAGTTGTGATTGATGATCAGTTGAAATTCACAGACATGAATAATAATACATGAAATGCATCCAAAGTCAAGAGAGATACTTGTTGGTTTTGCAGAACAAACAGTGGCAAGTGTTGTAATGGGAGTTATATTTGTCTGTGTTCATATCTCTCTCTAAATATATCTCTCTATATAAATATAGCTATTTAAAAGGCTTCAATAGAGGCAAGAAGGCAGTGAATCAGAAGTGTTGTGTGTGTGGGGGAGGTGTTGGTGTGTGTCTGGAGACCCCTGCTGGCGGCACATTGTCACTATTATCACTCACAGGAATATCATCCACCCCCTCATTCATCTTCACATCACAGACGGAGCTTCTTCCTACTGTTATTTGTGAGCTGTGTTAGTAAGTGTGATCAGACTTTGAACAGATAAACTGTTCTTCTGCATTCTGAGGGTGCTGTTATTTGTTGTTGGGTCTGTGTAACTCTATTATTACAAACCCAATTCCAAAAAAATTGGGACACTGTACAAATTGTGAATAAAAAAGGAATGCAATCATTTACAAATCTCATAAACTTATATTTTATTCACAATAGAATATAGATAACATATCAAATGTTGAAAGTGAGACATTTTGAAATGTCATGCCAAATATTGGCTCATTTTGGATTTCATGAGAGCTACACATTCCAAAAAAGTTGGGACAGGTAGCAATAAGAGGCCGGAAAAGTTAAATGTACATATAAGGAACAGCTGGAGGACCAATTTGCAACTTATTAGGTCAATTGGCAACATGATTGGGTATAAAAAGAGCCTCTCAGAGTGGCAGTGTCTCTCAGAAGTCAAGATGGGCAGAGGATCACCAATTCCCCCAATGCTGCGGCGAAAAATAGTGGAGCAATATCAGAAAGGAGTTTCTCAGAGAAAAATTGCAAAGAGTTTGAAGTTATCATCATCTACAGTGCATAATATCATCCAAAGATTCAGAGAATCTGGAACAATCTCTGTGCGTAAGGGTCAAGGCCGGAAAACCATACTGGATGCCCGTGATCTTCGGGCCCTTAGACGGCACTGCATCACATACAGGAATGCTACTGTAATGGAAATCACAACATGGGCTCAGGAATACTTCCAGAAAACATTGTCAGTGAACACAATCCACCGTGCCATTCGCCGTTGCCGGCTAAAACTCTATAGGTCAAAAAAGAAGCCATATCTAAACATGATCCAGAAGCGCAGGCGTTTTCTCTGGGCCAAGGCTCATTTAAAATGGACTGTGGCAAAGTGGAAAACTGTTCTGTGGTCAGACGAATCAAAATTTGAAGTTCTTTTTGGAAAACTGGGACGCCATGTCATCAGGACTAAAGAGGACAAGGACAACCCAAGTTGTTATCAGCACTCAGTTCAGAAGCCTGCATCTCTGATGGTATGGGGTTGCATGAGTGTGTGTGGCATGGGCAGCTTACACATCTGGAAAGGCACCATCAATGCTGAAAGGTATATCCAAGTTCTAGAACAACATATGCTCCATCCAGACGTCGTCTCTTTCAGGGAAGACCTTGCATTTTCCAACATGACAATGCCAGACCACATACTGCATCAATTACATCATCATGGCTACGTAGAAGAAGGATCCGGGTACTGAAATGGCCAGCCTGCAGTCCAGATCTTTCACCCATAGAAAACATTTGGCGCATCATAAAGAGGAAGATGCGACAAAGAAGACCTAAGACAGTTGAGCAACTAGAAGCCTGTATTAGACAAGAATGGGACAACATTCCTATTCCTAAACTTGAGCAACTTGTCTCCTCAGTCCCCAGACGTTTGCAGACTGTTATAAAAAGAAGAGGGGATGCCACACAGTGGTAAACATGGCCTTGTCCCAACTTTTTTGAGATGTGTTGATGCCATGAAATTTAAAATCAACTTATTTTTCCCTTAAAATGATACATTTTCTCAGTTTAAACATTTGATATGTCATCTATGTTGTATTCTGAATAAAATATTGAAATTTGAAACTTCCACATCATTGCATTCTGTTTTTATTCACAATTTGTACAGTGTCCCAACTTTTTTGGAATCGGGTTTGTATATTTATCATTTTATTTTATTATTTTTACCTACTCACACACACACACCTGCACACACACAATAGGAAAGTAAAGGATTTAACTGATACTGAACAGGTGAAGTGAGTGAAACATTAATGAGGTAAGGAATGGAATAACACAGGGGTGGAATAAGAAGCCATGATGACAGCAAAGCACAAAACCAATGTGCTCCAAACAAGCACAAGACAGAGCCAGGGAAAAATTGACAAATCATCCCGGAGACATGGGCGCTGAACCTTGGGAGAAACCAGGCTCAGTCAGGGGGCCAGTTCTCTTCTGGCCAACGAATGAACACGGTATGATTATGATTCATGCTGCATATAAGAAAGTCCTCAATGAGTGACTCCTCTACTCCGGTCCGTATACTTCCCAGTCCATAAGATACTGAAAGCCCTGACCTTAACGTCTGACATCCAGAAGGATGCTTTCTGACAGTGAAGACTGGGGAACCATCCACCAGACGCGGGGAGGGGGGCCAGGACAGAAACAGATGTGTTAAGGCGAGAATGAAACACAGGCTTGACCCGAGAAACATGGGAGACTGGGTGTATCCGACCAAGTGCAGGAGGTAGCTTGAGCCTTACCACCACCGGACTCAACACCTAGGTCAGGGATGGGCAAGTGGCCCTCCAAGACAGATGTTCCCCATCCCTGACCTAGGTGATCTGGTATGGCCCAATGAACTTGGGGGCTAACTTGCAAGAGGCTACCCAGAAAGGTAGGTCCTTGGTTGACAACCACACCTTCTGTGTGGTTCTACAGGGAGCAGGAGTATGGTGACGCTCGGCCACTACCTTGGTTAATATGGAAACCTGGGCCAAGGCTTCCTCAGCCAACCCTCCTCAGGTGCGACGACACAGCGGACAAAGGCTACGGCTGACGGAACAGCATCATCGGGCTCCTGTGAGAGGAACAAAGGAGGTTGAAACTTGAAACCCAATGGAACATTGGAATGGGGACCTGTGGTAGCCACTGGCAAGGAGTTGTAGGCGTACTCAATCCAGGATAACTGTTGACTCCAAGAGCTCGGATTCTGGTACGTCAGGCAGCGGAGAGCTTGTTCCAACTCCTGGTTTGTCCGCACGGACTGAGGATGAAAACCTGACTCGGACTGCGGCCCCAAACTGCCAATAGAACCCCTTATAGAACCGGAAGACGAATTGTGGCCCCCTACCGGAGACCACATCTACCAGAAGACCATGAATCTGGAACCACTACTTGAGCAGTCTCCTTGGCTGAGGGTAATTTGGGAAGGGGAATGAAATGGGCCGCCATGGAAAAGCGGTCCATCACCGTCAATACTCCAGTGTTACCCCCCGATGGCGGAAGGCCAGTGATGAAGTCAAGGGCTATGTGTTACCAGGGATGGGAGGGGTTGGACAAAGGGTGAAGTAGACCAACAGGAGGCTGGTTAGAGCTTGTTCTAGGCGCAAACTGAGCAGGACAACACAAACTGCCTGACATCCTAGGCCATGGATGGCCACCAGAATTTCTGGCGGATGGCTCCTGAATGACAGACTAGCTTGGATGAATGCCCCCACCGGAGGACTTCAGGACACCGGCACACAGCTGGCACAAATAGCCTACCCTCCAGACACCCCTGGGCACTTCTCTCTCTCGTAAGGCCTCCTCCACTCGCCTCTCAACACCAGGAGAGGGACCCTGTGGACAATGGTATTGGCCAATGGTACCCCCCCCAGGAATCCCAAACAGACGGGAGAGGGCATCGGGTTTAACATGTTTAGAGCCTGGATGATACGAGAGAGTGAACTTGAACCAGCCGAAGAGTGCCCATCGGGCATGGCGTGAGCTCAACCTCTTGGCCGAATGGTAAGACCCAGTACTCAGAGTGTCCCGAGGGAGTGATAAATGCTGTCTTCCACTCATCTCCCTCTTGAATCCGGAGCAGATGATGAGTGTTGCGGAAGTCCAGCTTACTGAGGACCTGGTCTCCCTGCAAAAGCTCAAAGGCAGATGACAATAAGGGCAGGGATACCTATTTTTAATAGTAATGTCATTCAAACCTCAATATTCAATGCAAGGATGCAAGGAGCCATCCTTCTTCTTGACGAAGAACAGCTAGAGATGAGGAGGGGCAAGAGATTCTCGAATATACTTGTCCATAGCCTCTCTTTCTGGACCGGACAGGGAATATAAGCGACCCTTGGGCGGACACATGCCTGGGAGGAGATCAATGGTACAATTATAAGGCCAGTGAGGTGGCAAGGATGTGGCTTGAGAATTGCTGAAGACCTGCCGAAGACTGTGGTATCTTTATCCACATGAGGACCGTTCTGCACCAGTCACAGGTGTCCCAGGACTACCGGAGCACTCAGGGAATCCAGAAGGTACAGCGTGGCGATCTCACAGTGATTGCCCAAGACAGCAAGACTTACAGGGGGGTGACGTGAGTGATGGTGGTGATAGGGGAATCATTGAGGGACCGAACGAAGATGGGACTGGGAAGGGGGGTGGCAGGAATACCCCACTGCTTCGCCATAACACTGTCCATGAAGTTACCACCGGCCCCAGAGTCCACCAGAGCCAAACAGGAAGAAGAAGTATCCCCTGGCTACTGATGGGCCCTGGCTTTTAACAGACATTTGTTGGGAAAGTGCCCGGCCCTTCCACAATAGAAGAACAGGCCCCAAGTGAGTCGTTCTTGTTTCTGCTGAGGACTGAGAAGCAGGCGTCCCACCTGCATAGGTTCGGGGTCAGCTGGGGAAGGCGAAGGCAGAACAGAAGTGGGGTCACTGTGTTATCTATCCCAAACTACAGGGGGAGCAAAATGCTGGCATCGGAGGCGAAGGCGACTCTCTACACGGAGAGCTAAGTCGATGAGCTCATTGAAGCCTCATGGGTGGCAATCTGGTAGAACATAGTGAACTGTCAAACCGAACCCATGGTGTACATACACCATGACAGAGACAGGGAAAAACAGATAGATCAGCCCAGGACATGACACAAATATCTAAACGTTCTTAAAGGATTAGTTCACTTCAAAATGAAAATTTCCTGATAATTTACTCACCCCCATCTCATCCAAGATGTTCTTTCTTTCTTCAGTCGAAAAGAAATGATTTTTTTGAGGAAAACATTCCAGGATTTTTCTCCACATAATGGACTTCAATGGCAACCAACGATTGAAGGTCCAAATCAATGTAGTTTCAAAGGAAGGGCTTCAGAGGCTGCACGATCCCAGCCGAGGAATAGTGTCTTATCTAGACAAACCATCGGACATTTTCAAGAAAAATTTCAAATGTATATACTTTTTAACCTCAATTGCTCATCTTGCGCTGCTGTACGACACACCACGGATTACGTAATCACGTCAGAAAGGTCACGCTAGATGTAGGCGGAAGTACGGCCCCGAGCGAACATGCGAAGACAAAGACAAATACAAACGCCCTTTACCAAAAAAAACTCCATTTCCAACTTCAAAATCGTCTGACATCGTTGTTTTACCTTTTTTTGCCAAAGGGCGTTTGTATTAGTCTTCGCACGTGCGCTTTGTAAACACGGGGGCGGTACTTCTGCCTACGTCTAGCGTGACCTTTCCGACGTGATTACGTAATCCGTGCCGCACCGCAGAGCAGCACAAGATGAGCAATTTAGGTTAAAAAGTATTTAAATGTTTATTTTTTTAGAAAATGGTTTGGCTAGATAAGACCCTATTCCTCGTCTGGGATCGTGCAGAGCCTCTGAAGCCCTTCCTTTGAAACTGCATTGATTTGGACCTTCAACCGTTGGTTGCCATTGAAGTCCATTATGTGGAGAAAAATCCTGGAATGTTTTCGACTGAAGAAAGAAAGAACATCTTGGATGAGATGGGGTGAGTAAATTATCAGGAAATTTTCATTTTGAAGTGAACTAATCCTTTAAATCAAGACATATTTACTGAAGAAGCAAAATGACTGAAGATATTAAGTGCAAAATGTATCAAGATGAAGTGAGTTTGAGCTTAAAACAAGAACAAGTTCATGTTTCTGACCCCATTGGCAGATATTTGTTCTTGTTTTAAGCTCAAACTCACTTCATCTTGATACATTTTGCACTTAATATCTTCAGTCATTTCTCTTCTCCAG
Source organism: Coreius guichenoti (assembly GCA_039654105.1). Taxonomy (NCBI): domain Eukaryota; kingdom Metazoa; phylum Chordata; class Actinopteri; order Cypriniformes; family Gobionidae; genus Coreius; species Coreius guichenoti. The sequence goes on along the minus strand of CM077175.1, from coordinate 453,437 downwards.
TAAATGTGTCTTGATTTAAGAATGTTTAGATATTTGTGCTGGAAAACGAGACAGAAACACTGCAGTGAAGTGAATGTTGTGAAGCCCACATCACATGTGACATGTTCTCCAACACGCCTTCACGTGTCCGATCCGAGTCACGGCGCGCCATTAACACATGAATCACAATGTCCCGCTTCTAATGGATTCAGCAAAGGTGCGTGTGATCTATTATTACCCACAACACCACGCTCTGTGTGCCTGTCATCATCTGTGTGTGTGTGTGTGTGTGTGTGTGAGGGAGAGAGAAATCTCAGGGACACTCAGTGAAATCACACACATTCACACAGACACACACAGTCACGCACACACGCTCACACACACATAACACACACAGAAAAAATACATACTCACACACACTCATGGACACACACACACACACAACACACACATTCATAAAACACACACACACACACACAACACACACACTCACAACACATACACACACTCACTCACACACACACACACACACACTCACTCACACACACACACACACACACACACATTACACAAAACACACACACAACACATACATACACATATGATACACACACACACAACACACACACACTCTCTCTCTCTCTCTCTCACACACACACACACAAACCCTTCTTTATTTCTTTTCTGCATTTCTCGTCTTCTTGCTTCTAGTCTAGTTGTCAAATAAACCTGGCATTACGAATGTCGTCATTCTTTAACAAATTGCTCTTGTTCATCTTTTGTAAGTGTCCTGGGATAAAAGCGTCTTCTGAATGCATAAAAACGTCATTTCTGACTGTTGGGCCTATATGTGAAACTGCATTTTACCTCTGCAAAATGGAGTCAAATCTCTCCTTTGTAAAGAACAAACTGTGGTCAATAATGGTGCAAGAAAGACTGAATCATCTGGAGATCATGTGACACACTGGCGTCATGAGGGTCTTTTCCTCTCAAAAAAGCCATAGAAACGTTTTGCAAGCCACATCCGGTCTGGATACCTACAGTGTGCTGATGAATCAATCATATTTGACTGATATGATGTGCAAAATATATGCTTTTCCTGCAAGTCCCCTCTGCCAGTTCAGCTCTGAGGATCAGCAGTAAATGCTGATTCAAGATATGAACATTAGTTATGAAACATTCGCAAAATGATTCAGTGTTTGGAAGCTCTACACACTGCTGACCCCTGCTGGTCAGAACAGTGTAAATGCAAAAATATGCATAAAAACACAAATGTTTTATTGAAAGTGTAATCTATTAAATGCAATTAACAAACCATTAAATATGACGTGTATGTATTATTTCATTAAATTGCAGGGCTTGTTTTGTTTGTTTTATGGAAGGCTTGGCTAAACAGACCAATAAGACTATAGATAATAAGTTAATAACACTATTAACTACTCTTTTTTTCTTATTTGTGACCCTGCAGCACAACACCAGTCATGATCTCACGGGTATATCTGTGGCGATAGCCAACAACACATTGTGTGGGTCAAAATTATCCATTTTTCTTTTATTCCAAAAATCATTAGGATATTAAGATCATGTTCCATGAAGATATTTTGTAAATTTCCTACCGTATATATATGTATATATATCAAAAATGTATTATTATTAGTAATATGCATTGTTAAGGACTTCATTTGGACAACTTTAAAGGAGATTTTCTCAATATTTAGATTTTTTTGCACCCTCAGATTCCAGATTCTCAAATAGTTCGGCCAAATATTGTCCTATCAATGGAAAGATAATTTATTCAGATGATGTATAAATCTCTATTTTAAAAAACTGACGCTTATGGCATATAAATAGCCTATGTCATTAAAAAATGTCTACAAATGTAAAACCCATATATAGACACTGGTTCATGTGTTCACTGAGATCATCGCCCTCTAGCGGCGAACTGTTTGTGTTTTTAATTAAAGTAATTGGGAAATGGACACACCCACATGAAACAGCGTCACTACATGTAACAAACGAGATAATAAAAAAAATCATTCCAGAAATTCTCATATTGTTTCAAGAATCTGTCACAATTTACTAGATAAATTACCACAAACAAACAAAAAAATCATTAGACTCGTTCGTGCGAACCATTTAAATTTCGAAACAGTTATGACGTAATCACGCGACTTTGGCAGTTTGATACGCGCTCAAGTTTCTCAAGGTATGACATTAAATGTAGTTAATCAGCGATTATTTCATCGCCCCTAACTAACCAGTGTCGCGCTAGTACCGTTTTGATAGATGACGATTCCAGAGTCGTACGATAGGCGCGCGCGCGACTGTCGATTCCTTCAGATCGAGTACGCATTTCTGAGCTTGAGTTATGAGTATCACACATTAACTTGAGATGAAAATGACATGAAATATATAAGTCTTGTTTTCTGAAAAATGTACTAAAAATTAAGTGAGTTTAACCTTAAAACAAGAACAAATATCTGCCAATGCGGTCAGAAAAATACACTTAAAATAAAATCTTGTTTTATCATAAACTCACTTAATTTTGATACTTTAACTTCATATCATGTCATTTTGTGTGTATCTTGATTTAAGACTTTTGCTGTGTTTGTGTATATATGTATAAAACAAGCTCTAAACGATGTTTTGCTGTTGCACTGTATACATACATTCTGAATTATAAAAATTAAAAAGCATTTTTTTTTTTTTACATTATGTTCTGGAAAGTTTTTCATGTGCACTTTGTTGTGCACAACAGTTATGAATTATATGGACTCGTTATATCATTTTGTTTTTGATTATTATATTGGATATTTCCTTCTTTTAGCTGTTTTTTTTAAACATTGTCTTTAACTTTCACTGTTTTGCATTAAATCACTATTAGTTTACATCTTGTAAACTAAAATTGATTTGTTTGGAAAATGTTGATTGATAAAGAAAACAGATTTTTTCTAATTCTGTATGTGAATTTTGGTGTAGTGTAAATAGGAATTTACTTCACATCTACTTAAAGGTAAAGGTAAATGTCAAGTAAAGAAAAAGAAAAAATGAATGCTCAAATAGCAACATAATAATATACTTAAAGTACAAAAATAATATATAAAGTATGATGTTAAGGTCACTTAAAGAAAACGTACAAGTATACTTGTGATATAAAACTACTAAACTAGTTTCATAAACTAAAAAATGTGCTAGTATTTAACTAGTAAACTGTCAGTATACCTATATGTTCTCTTGTAGTTGCTGTACAAATTAAAAATGTAGTTGTGTACTCAAAGTTTACTACTGTTACACTTTTATACACTAAAAAGTGGGCCAATTTAGTCCCGAGGAGTATTGGAATAGTACACTTACAAGTTTACTACTAGTACATTGATATTAGTATACTTACTATATTAAATATACTTAAAAATATACTTGAAAATTACTTAAGTATACTTAAGAAAATGAGTATATACAAGTATATACTTGTATACTTATTTTTGTAAGGGATTCTATGAGATGAAAAATGAAAAGCCAAAATTATGATGTAAAAAGTGAAAATTTTATGACATTAAAACGTTGAAATTATGATTTTTAAAAAGTCATAACTATGACATAAAAATGTAAAAATTATGATGTAAAAAGTAAAAATTTTGTGACTAAAAAGTCAAAACGATGACATAAAAGGTCAAAATTATGACAAAAAGTCAAAATTGACATATTAAGTCATACATTTTTGTCACAGTTATGACTTAGTATGTCATAATTAGGACTTTTAATGTCATAATGAAGATTTATGAAAGCATGATTTTTCCCTTATGTGGCAGAAATGGGCTTCCATACATATTTGCAATACCATCACCTAACCCTTCCACTTACTGCCACTAAATGAACATTTCTGCTTTACATTCAGAAAAAAAGAACCATATCTTGTTTTTATTTGAATTATACACACACACACACACACACCATAAGGATATCAATGCATTTATTGACGTCAGATAAATACCATGGTACATGCATATGGTAATCATAGAAATACCTATTTTGTCTTTGTTTGGTTTTGTTTTTCAACCTGGTACAATGGAAATGCATTGCTTCTTTGGATGTTTACCATGTTAGGACAATGCAATTCTTTGAAGTACCCTGGAGTACCATGAAAATACCATGGTAAGTGAATAAGGAAATCATTATTGTTCTTTTCTAGCTTATGCATTAATATCCCTTATATACTCTAAACTTGTATACTATGAATATTGTTGGATTTTATGATTAATTGCATGTGATGTTCCTCATTTGCATGTTGCTTGCATCTTGTCTTTAGGCTGCTAAATAACCTGCTATATTGGCCTGATGTTGCACGTATGGATGAACGCAGAGGTCGAGATAAAGGCGTAAAGTAGAAATGGAGAATCAAGACAGAAACTAAGAGACTCAGGAAGTCACGGAGGGAAGTTTAGTGGTTTCTTGCGTCACAGACACTTTACACTGAAGCTTGTTGCCGGTGCAGAGAGAAAGGTAAGGACTGGAGGCTTTTCTTTGTTCTGTGTTTTTCTCGTCTCAGTTTGTAGTGTGGCGAATGGCTGTAAAGATGCTGGATCAAACGGCCGTAGGAAGGGATCCACTCGTGCCCTATGTATGGGGGAAAGCCTGAGATAGTTTGATGATGTGAGCGTGAAGGCCTTCAGATATGATCAGTCATTTCCGCAAGAGCACCAGAGACCGAGAGGAACGAGCTTACTGAAAACTTCAGTTCTGATCGGGGCGAACATGATGTGAAACTCTCGAGAGGTGTTTGAGTTTGAGGATTTGAATCGATCTTCTGTGTTACTTCTGTAAGATATGAAGAGTGTGTAGAAGCGTGAGGGTGTGGCTTTGATTCGGTGCAAAACTCACAAGCGGAGAAGAGGAAACTGTCAGGGTGGCACGCGACCCAACCCAACCCAACCCAACCCAGCGCTTCGTGATGTGAAGAGTCTGCGGAGCTTTACGAGAGAGAGTGTGTGTCATGGTTCAGAACGACCGCTGGAGCAGATGAGATGTTATATGTGCAGGTTTGCATGGGTTTAGATGTTGTCCTGTTTTTGCATTTCCTTTTTGCATTTGTGCTGTTCTTTTTGTGTTTCCTGTGGTTGTGAACCTAGAGGAGTGTTTTATTGCTCAGAGGCCGCACTTTCATAATTCAGCCGACTTAAAAAACTGTTATTTCTGAACGTTCTCTTTTTCTGGGTAATGCGAACGTTAAGGGAATTACTTTTGAATGTTGTAACACTTAAAATGTTTCAGGTTGTGCGTTATTAAAGGCCAGATAACTTTCTATTAATGTTACTGGAAGAGCGTTTGTTCATAACCTTCTGATAATGACGTTTTCAGTTATGTCCCATTTTAGTAATAATGTTGTATCGATATTGAATATTAAATCAAGATACATTTACTTGAGACTCAGAATGACATAAGATAAGATCTTGTTTTCTACTACTGTCTTTTTACCTCTAAATTTCGGGTGGATGTTTTCAATTGGCTGTCAGTATTAATGAAAAGTAATAATTCCTTTAGTTTATCAAGTTTTTTATGGATATTTCGAATCCCCAGTTTTCTGAACATGATAACTTTGGTGGATGAATCTCATGTTCTTACATGTAAATGCCTGGAAGAAATGTAATTGCGTAAAATCACAGAGCGGGGTCAGCACATGCTGAGGGTCACAGTGCGCAGAAGTCACCAACTTTCTGCAGAGTCAATAGCTACAGACCTCCAAACTTCTGTGGCCTTCAGATGAGCTCAAGAACAGTGTGTAGAGAGCTTCATGGAATGGGTTT
>CM077175.1:380157-442657 GCA_039654105.1 Coreius guichenoti | reverse complement strand
TGCATTAATGAGAAATTGAACAGGTGTTCCTAATAATCCTTTAGGTGAGTGTATGTTCTAAGAACTTTTTGATAACATTCCCATTAAGTTATAAAAACATAAGTTCTAAATGTTCTCTGAATCTGTAGTTTTTTTTAATGAAAAGGGAACATTCTATTGTATCATTCTTCAAACATTATGGGAGCGTTACTTTTGAATGTTCTCTGAGCGTTACTTTTGAATGTTCTCTAAGCGTTACTTTAGAACGTTTTCTGAGCGTTACTTTAGAACGTTCACCGAGCGTTACTTTTGAACGTTCTCCGAGCGTTGCTTTAGAACGTTCTCCGAGCGTTGCTTTTGAACGTTCTCCGAGCGTTGCTTTTGAACGTCATTTTTTTTTATTTTAAAAAATCTTTCTTTTGATATACTGTATGTTCAGATATTCATGCAACAAAATATTCTGGGGGCCATGAAACTTTTGTGAAAATTATCAAAAATGCTGGCAACTTTTTTAAAAAGCACTGGTAAGGAAAGAGTTCAAATTGTGTTAGTATTTCAGCAGTTCATCTCATTTGCTTTGCACGTGGTCTTCCGTCGGCAGGACGCAGTGGCTGTTCAGCTGGAGGACGAGAGGCTGGTGAAGATTGGAGAGGTGCTGAAGGATTTACCTGCTCTTCACTACAGGTCAACACTCACATCAATCTCTTACACTAAACTAAACTTCTCACAAACCTGCACGAAACATCTGTCAAGCTCCAGAAGGGAACAATGAACTAAAGCAAAGTATCATTGCAGATTTAATTTAAAAGATTGTTTTGAAGATGAACATTTTTGGCTGAACTAACCCTTTAAGATCCGTTAAACTGAAAATGGAAACCTTTTTTTAGGAGTGTAACAACTAAAGACACAGAGAATACGGTTATGACTGTACTCATCATGGTTTTATGGTGTTTCTGTTCTTTCTTGCTTGACAGAATAAATCTAATTCCATTGTGTTCCTTTAACACACTCTGTCTTCCAGAACGCTGGAATATTTGATGCGTCATCTGGTCAAAATGTCCACATATGCATCCGAGACCAACATGCACTCAAGAAACCTCGCCATCGTTTGGGCCCCAAACCTCCTCCGGTACGTGTGTGTCATTCTTTCACATTTAAACTGCATTTATACATTTGCATCGAAAGTGACTTACAGTTCATTTAAGGAATACATTTAATCAGTAAGTGTAAATTGTACTTATACTTAAGTATACACTTGCTGTGTTTCCATCCACCTATTTTTATGCACATTTTGAGATATTGCATAAAAAACGCTGGATGGAAACGCCAAGATGCGCTCAAATTCTAAAAATTCTAGGCGAATACATTTTGTAATGCACATTTTGGGATATTGCATAATAAAATGCAAATGCTTTACAAGATGCGCGTAAAAAAACATATGTGCTCAATTGAGCCGGCTTAAATGTTCTATCCGATAACAAGACGTGCACATAAACTACGATGGAAACACATTTACTGAATAAATCCCTCATCAGAGGCTGTGATTGGATAACTGGCCTAACCAGCGGACCAATGGCGTCGCAGCATCTCAAATGTTGGTTTAGTGGCTCTGAAACGCCTGAGTCAAAGTCTGTGATCAGAATGATTTAGTTTAATTCCTCCAGAAGCGTCTCACACAATTTTGTGTGTGTGTGTGTGTTCCTCCAGAAGCGTCTCACACGATTGAGTTCCCAAACACCAGCATCCCAACGCAAGAGAACATGATATGATGTGTGTGTGTGTGTGTTTCGCCTGACGCTCTGAGACGACACTCATTTATGATGTGTGTGTGTGTGTGTGTTTCACCTGACACTCTGAGACGACACTCATTTATGATGTGTGTGTGTGTGTGTGTGTGTGTATGTGTTTCACCTGACACTCTGAGACGACACTCATTTATGATGTGTGTGTGTGTCTGTGTGTGTTTCGCCTGACGCTCTGAGACGACACTTATTTATGATGTGTGTGTGTGTATGTGTTTCGCCTGACGCTCTGAGACGACACTCATTTATGATGTGTGTGTGTGTGTTTCGCCTGACGCTCTAAGACGACACTCATTTATGATGTGTGTGTGTGTGTGTTTCGCCTGACGCTCTGAGACAACACTCATTTATGATGTGTGTGTGTGTGTGTTTTCGCCTGACGCTCTGAGATGACACTCATTTATGATGTGTGTGTGTGTCTGTGTGTGTTTCGCCTGACGCTCTAAGACGACACTCATTTATGATGTGTGTGTGTGTGTGTTTCGCCTGACGCTCTAAGACGACACTCATTTATGATGTGTGTGTGTGTGTGTTTTCGCCTGACGCTCTAAGACGACACTCATTTATGATGTGTGTGTGTGTGTGTGTGTGTTTCGCCTGACGCTCTAAGACGACACTCATTTATGATAGAGGGAAAAACAGCAACTTACAGTTTATTACTGATATTTTGCACCGATATCCCAGGAAGTGATGCTTTAGTTTAATTTAGTATAATTTTACACTGTACAGGAACAGATTTATTTGTGATTAGTAAATCTGTGCATAACTCTCTGCAGATCGAAGGACATTGAGTCGACTGGTTTTAACGGCACGGCAGCGTTTATGGAGGTTCGGGTTCAGTCCATCGTGGTGGAGTTTATTCTCACTCATGTGCCCGAGCTTTTCCCTGGAACAGGTATTTTATCTTCCTCAGTCGGCATGAAAGGTCTATTCTCCTCCATATACCTCCATATGTCGTATATCGAGTGAAACGCTTCTCAAACAAGAACAAATGTAGGGCGGGGCTTGATTTTGTCTGTGGAGAATTGATTGGCTGGTTGTGGTTTGCTATTGGTGGATCTCATGTGAGTGACAGGTTGCCCCGCCCTCGTCATCAGAGAAGAGATGAGATGTCACTCTCCTTATTTTGATATTGTTATATCTTCAGTCATTTCTCTTCTCTAAGAATGTTTAGATATTTGTGCTGGAGAACGAGACAGAAACACTGAGGAAGAAGATGATTTATTGCGGTGTGTTAAATGATAGTTTCCTGTTTTAACTCAGGATTGACTGTGGAGCGCAGGAAGTCCCTCCCGTCACCCTCGATTCTGTCCGGTCAGGACGATCATTTCTTCAAATCCCTTCCTTTACAATGTCCAGGAAACCTCAGTCCTGGAGACGGACCTCCACCCATGCGGCCGTACCACGCTATTATTGATGGCACTGACAAGTAAGACTGACGACACGTAAAGTGCATCTCAGTATCCATATTATAAAGTAGTGATGGTGAAATGAAGCATCGATGCTTTCCTCACAACCTTTTTTTATTTTTATTTATTTTTATTATTTTATTTTAATAACCCGAGTGTCACATTATTTTATTTTTTAATTTATTTTATTTCATGTTATATTTATTTTATGCATCCTCAATCAAGTTTATTTTCTATTTAAATTCATTTTATGTTATTTCTATTTTATTAATTTCATGTTATTTTTATTTTTATTTTTTTTAATTTATTTTATTTCTTTCTTTATTTTTTTGTTATTTTATATAATTTCGTAATTATTCTATTTTATTAACCCAAGTGTAACATCACTACTATAAATATATTATATATATATATATATATATATATATATATATATATTTCATTTCATTTCATTTAAAGTTTTATTTTATTTTATTTTATTTTATTTTATTTTATTTATTTATTTTATTTTACCAAGTGTAGTATCCCTCACATCAAGAGAGTTGAGAAAAGTATGCCAAATGTGCCTAGTTAAAAGTTAAATAACGATGATTCTGAGGATGATATAGCTGGAGACTGATGCTGAGACTGATGCTGATGCTGATACTGATACTGATACTGATACTGATACTGATGCTGAGACACTGATGCTGATGCTGATACTGATACTGATGCTGATACTGATGCTGATACTGATACTGATACTGATACTGATACTGATGCTGAGACACTGATGCTGATGCTGATACTGATACTGATGCTGATACTGATGCTGAGACTGATGCTGATGCTGATGCTGAGACTGATGCTGAGACTGATGCTGAGACTGATGCTGAGACTGATGCTGATGCTGATACTGATGCTGAGACTGATGCTGAGACGCTGATGCTGATACTGATGCTGAGACTGATGCTGATGCTGATACTGATGCTGAGACTGATGCTGAGGCTGATACTGATGCTGAGACTGATGCTGAGGCTGATGCTGATGCTGATACTGATGCTGATACTGATGCTGAGACTGATGCTGATGCTGATACTGATGCTGAGACTGATGCTGAGGCTGATGCTGAGACTGATGCTGAGGCTGATGCTGATACTGATGCTGATGCTAATGCTGATGCTGATACTAATGCTGAGACTGATGCTGATGCTAATGCTGATGCTGATACTGATGCTGAGACTGATGCTGATACTGATACTGATGCTGAGACTGATGCTGATGCTGATGCTGATACTGATGCTGATGCTGATGCTAATGCTGATGCTGATACTGATGCTGAGACTGATGCTGATACTGTTACTGATACTGATGCTGAGACTGATGCTGAGACTGATGCTGATACTGATACTGATCCTGATGCTGAGACTGATGCCAATACTGATGCTGATGCTGAGACTGATGCTGAGGCTGAGGCTGAGGCTGATGCTGATGCTGATACTGAGGCTGATAATGATGCTGAGACTGATGCTGATACTGATGCTGATGCTGATACTGATGCTGAGACTAATACTGATGCTAATACTGATGCTGATAATGATGCTGAGACTGATGCTGATACTGATACTGATGCTGAGACTGATGCTGAGACTGATGCTGAGACTGATGCTGATGCTGATGCCAATACTGATGCTGATGCTGAGACTGATGCTGATGCTAATACTGATGCTGATACTGATGCTGATGCTGATGCTAATACTAATACTGATGCTGATACTGATACTGATGCTGATACTGATGCTGATGCTTATACTGATGCTGATACTGACGCTGAGACTGATGCTGAGACTGATGATGCTGATGCTAATACTGATGCTGATGCTGATACTGATACTGATGCTGAGACTGATGCTGATGCTGATGCTAATACTGATGCTAGACTGATACTGATGCTAATACTGATGCTGAGACTGATGCTGATGCTAATACTGATGCTGAGACTGATGCTGATGCTAATACTGATACTGATGCTAATACTAATACTGATGCTGATACTGATGCTGAGACGCTGATGCTGATGCTGCTGCTGATACTGCTGCTGATACTGCTGCTGATGCTGATGCTAATACTGATGCTGATGCTAATACTGATGCTGATACTGATACTGATGCTGATACTGATACTGATGCTGAGACTGATGCTGATGCTGATGCTGATGCTAATACTGATGCTGATGCTAGATTGATACTGATGCTAATACTGATGCTGAGACTGATGCTGATGCTAATACTGATGCTGAGACTGATGCTGATGCTAATACTGATGCTGATGCTAATACTAATACTGATGCTAATACTAATACTGATGCTGATACTGATGCTGAGACGCTGATGCTGATACTGCTGCTGATACTGCTGCTGATACTGCTGCTGATGCTGATGCTAATACTGATGCTGATACTGATGCTGATACTGATGCTGAGACTGCTGATGCTGATGCTAATACTGATGCTGATGCTAATACTGATGCTAATACTGATGCTGAGACTGATGCTGATACTGAGACTGATGCTTTAACAGTGTGTGACATCAGTAATGATGAGGTTTGAGCCAACACTACTGTACTCTTTCACCGCACACTCAGCACATACTCGATTGATCCTCTGTGTTGTGTTCAGGAGGAAGGGCTCCCTCAAAGGAAGGAAGTGGAAATCCATCTTTAATTTGGGCGGGAGACTCCACGATCCCCGCAAGAAGAACAAATACTGCCCTAAAGGTACGATTCTGTGACTCCATGAACGACTAAAGTCAACAGATAATTAACTATAAATCCTCTCACATCTAATGCTTCGTTTTTGTTCCTCCTCATCTTCACTTGATCTGAACACACAGAGAAAGAGAAGACGACGCTGAGGCCTGCGAAGAGCATGGACTCTCTGAGCTCCGGTCCTTTTGCAGTAGAAGGTATGAGGAGCTTTATGACACGATAGAGAATCATCTGTGGATTGATTTAACCCTCATCCTTCCCTCAGGTCATTTTGACCCGAAACTCTTTTTTTTTAAAATTGTTTAAAAAATTGAGAGTTCATCTGAGTGTTCCAAGACTTTAGGACTTTTGTCGCACTTGAACCACGAATGCACAGAAAAAATTGACTGGATTCGAGGAGTTTATGTGGTTGAAATTTAAAAAATAGTAACAAATCCTTCCCTCTTGGGTCAATTTGACCCTCTTAGGAATGAATGGAATGTGAGGAATGCTTCAGTACACATAGAAAAACCTAAAAATGCTCAATTCAAACTAAAAATGGTAAAACTACCAAAAATTGATTTTATAATGTCTACATGTGTATCTGAATGCATACTGGAGAGAAAATGACTTTAGGACCCAGCGGAACAGCTCATCCGCTCCATATAGAGCTATAAGAGTCATGAAATATCATGTTATATTATTATTTTTCTACAAGAGGTCAGCAGAGACACCCAATGTGAGATATTATGAGCTGAAAGGATTAGTTCACTTCAAAATGAAAATTTCCTGATAATTTACTCACCCCCATCTCATCCAAGATGTTCATTTCTTTCTTTCTTCAGTCGAAAAGAAATGAAGTTTTTTGAGGAAAACATTCCAGGATTTTTCTCCACATAATGGACTTCAATGGCAACCAACAGTTGAAGGACCGAAGTCGAGCATTTCAGATTAAAAAGTATATAAATGTTTATTTTTTTTTGAAAATGGCCGATGGTTTGGCTAGATAAGACCCTATTCCTCGTCTGGGATCGTGCAGAGCCTCTGAAGCCCTTCCTCTGAAACTGCATTGATTTGGACCTTCAACCGTTGGTTGCCATTGAAGTCCATTATGTGGAGAAAAATCCTGGAATGTTTTCCTCAAAAAACTTCATTTCTTTTCAAAAGAAAGAAACGAACATCTTGGATGAGATGGGGGTGAGTAAATGATCAGGACGTTTTCATTTTGAAGTGAACTAATCCTTTAAAAGGGTTATGCATGAAATTGTTATTTTGAATTGAATTTGAAAGAATGTGCTTGAATTATTTATTTATTATTTATTGATAAAATCGAGTAATTTAAAGGTAAATACATTTTTTTTTTTTTAAATGCATTAAAAAATAGAAAAAATATTATCAAAATGAAACAAGCTTTCTGGACAAAAAAAAAAAAAAGTAAGATTTTAGGGCTTCAGGTCATTTTGACCTGCGAGGGAAGGATTTGTTACAAAGTGAATTCATATAATAATGTGTCTCTCAGATTCGAAGCATCCTCCGGCTCATCTTCCCCCTCTGCTTCTGTCCACGGCCTCGGGCAGCTCAGAGGGTGTGGCCTCTGCCGGCGGGGGCGTGTCCAGTGGATATGCGGTGACATACAGGCGGACGGGCGGAGCTCAGGTCAGTATGGTCAGCACAGGGACTCCGGGCACTTACAATCGTCTGGACTCTGGGGCTGGAGCCAACGGAGCCGAGGGGGCGTCGCAGGGCGTGTCAAGATCGCCCGCAATGACCAGCAAAGCGGACCGTCGCGCCGGCATCCACATCTCCGGGCCTTTCTCTGTGACCGTTCCGCTTCATATAACATCCGGACTGGCTCTGGGTGTTTTGCACGGCGGCTGGAGCGAAAGAGAGCACGCGGAGGAAGAGGAGGACGTCAAGAGTTCTCACAGCAGAACTGATGATGCTCAAGAGAGTAAAGGAGAGGTCAGCGGTTGCCTGGAAAGCCCGGTGGATTGTGGGAAGGAAACGGCAGAGATTCCAGGACAGGAGAATGCCGTGGCAGAGCGAGACGCACCGAGCAACAGAGAGTCTGTGCAGGAGAGTGAAGAAGAGCCAATGCCAGATATCAAAGAGGAAGCCACAGACGAGGATTACATGGGTAATATTATGATTATCATTCCATTCATTGTTTTTGCAAAAAACGGGCGAAAAATCGTGAGGCTATCAAGCCACGCCCTAGCAACCATTTACAGAAACATGAGGGTGGGCTCATTTGATTTGGGGCAGCAAACAGCCAATCACCTTCAACACTTCCTAGCCACGCCCTAGCAACCGTTTACAGCACCCTAGCAAAGTTAATGCTAATGCTAGCAACATGGTAATCGCGTTAGCATCATGCTAGCAAAATGGTAATCGTGTTAGCATTATGCTAACAACATGCTAATTGTGTTAGCATCTTGATAAAAACATGCTAACATGGTAATCGTGTTAGCATTATGATAGCAACATGGTAATTGTGTTAGCATCATGCTAGCAACATGGTAATCGTGTTATAATGATAGCAACATGTTAATCATGTTAGCTTCTTGATAAAAACAGGCTAGCAACATGGTAATTGTGTTAGAATCATGCTAGCAAAATGGTAATTGTGTTAGCATCATGCTAGCAACATGCTAATTGTGTTAACATCTTGATAAAAAATGCTAACAACATGGTAATCATATGCATCATGCTAGCACCATGTTAATCATGTTAGCTTCTTGATAAAAACAGGCTAGCAACATGGTAATCGTGTTAGCATCATGATAGCAGCATGTTAATTGTGTTACCATCATGCTAGCAACATGCTAATTATGTTAGCATATTGATAAAAACATGTTATCAACATGGTAATTGTGTTAGCATAATGCTAGCAACATGGTAATCGTGTTAGCATCTTGTTAAAAACATGCTAGCAGTGTAGGGGGCAGTGTAGTTGCGCACGGCAAACACCACTCACATTTTCTTCAGGAAATGTACATTCTATGAATGTGAATACTGTAAAAATGTAAGTAAAAGATTTCACCATAGTTTCACATAATGAATTGCAAAAAATTTTTTAATGTTTCAAGTTTTTTTTAATGTTATGTTTAAATATATAAATGAGGCATTATCTAATTAAATATGCGCTATTTTGCATACATTTCCAGAACAGAAATTTGAACATTGGATAAAGCCAGATTCAGAACTCAAGGAGATTTGGATATAAATCAGTAAATACTGTCAACTCACAGAAATAAATACATTTTCACCATGTTTTCAGAAATAAAATGATGTATGAAAAACCCTTCAGTATATAGATATGAATAAAACTGTAAAGTTTGGTGTGTGTAAAGAGATTTCTGACTCAAACTCACTGGCTTTAGAGACAACAGACGCAAACAGAACAAGTGCAATAAAACAGTGTATTATGGATGTTTTCACATGTTATGGAAGCAATATACACCATGAAAAGCGTTTTTGCCTGTTGCGTCTCGCATTAAATCTGAAATAATTTCCAAATAGAACGGACGTTTTGATTTCCGCGTTCGATGAACTCTTTGAGGAAATAGTGTGTGGTAAATGATGCCAAATATAAATGTTTTGTTCCCACAGAGATGAGAGGAAACCTCCATCCAGCGCCGGTCAGTCCGCTCCACTATGAGGACATGGAGTTTGCAGACCAGGAGCTGGATCTACAGGAGGCCTTTGGGTTCCTGGACTCCATGGACAGCTCTGCTTCAAACCAGGTGTGTTTACACAGGTGTCACTCTCTCGTGCACGTCTGATGTCTACATCAGCAGCAGTAGCGCCTGACTGATATTTACCCTCTTCATCCCTATGGAAGCAGTAAGGGTGTGCTTAGTTTGTCACACATGGCTTTTCCATTTTGGCCTAGTTTTTGTTAAATACATAATGACACGTCATGTGTTGTTGTTCATTTGAGGTTGTATTAACCTAATTTTAAGACCTGCCGATAATAATCAAAATAAAATAATTAATTTTTTAATTTAATCATTTAATTTACATTATTTATTAAAATATTATTATTAAAACTAGATGAGTTGGCTTGAGAAAGCTAGACCAGAAAGTTTTAAGTAGTTTTAACAGCTTTAAGTTTTAAGGTTTTAAGTTTGAAATAGTTTTGTTTTAGTTTAACTATTTTAAAAGATAGAATTTTCATGATTTATCATATTGCTACCATGTTGTTAGTATGAATTAGCATGTCGCTAACATGATTTAACACGCTGCTAACATGTTTTAGCCTGATGTTAGCATGAATTAGCATGTTTTAACATTTTGTTAGCATGAATTAGCATGTCGCTAGCATTATTTTGCATGAATTAGCATGTTAGCATGAATTATCATGATTTGTTCACATGATTTAGCATGTTGCTAACATGTTGTTAACATTAATTAGCATGTTGCTACCATTATTTAACATGTTGTTAACATGAATTAACATGTAGCTAACATGATTTAACACATTGCTACCATGTTTTAGCATGTTGTTAGCATGAATTGTCGTTAACAATTTTGTATTTCGGTAGCATGAATTAGCATTTTTTAGCATTTTGTTAGCATTAATTGGCTTGTCGCTAGCATGAATTAGCATGTTTAAGCATGTTGTTAGCATTAATTAGCATGATTTGCTAGCATTAATTAGCATGATTTGTTAACATTTTGTTAGCATGAATTAGCATGTCGTTAGCATTATTTAACATGTTAACATGAATTTGCATGTAGCTAACATGATTTAACGTTGCTAGCATGTTGCCAGCATGTTGTTAGCATGAATTAGCATGTCGTTAACAATTTTGCATTTTGTTGTTAGCATGAATTAGCATGTTGTTAACAATTTTGCATTTTGTTCAAATGAATTAGCATGTCGCTAACATGATTTAACACGTTGCTAACGTGTTTTAACGTTGTTAACATGAATTAGCATGTTGCCAACATGTTGTTAACATGAAATAGCATGTCGCTAACATGATTTAATGTTGCTAGCATGTTTTGGCATGTTGTTAGCATTAATTAGCATGTTAACAATTTTGCATTTTGTTAAAATGAATTAACATGCCGCTAACATGATTTAACACGTTGCTAACATGTTTTAACATGTTGTTATCATGAATTAGCATTTTGCCAACATGTTGTTAACATGAAATAGCATGTCGCTAACATGATTTAATGTTGCTAGCATGTTTTGGCATGTTGTTAGCATAAATTAGCATGTCGTTAACAATTTTGCATTTTGTTGTTAGCATGAATGAGCTATTTTAGCCTGTTAGAATGAGTTAGCATGTTTTATCTTGTTAGTATGAATTAGCATGTCGTTAGCATAATTTAGCATTTTGTTAACATGAATTAGCATTTAGCTAACATGATTTAACACGTTGCTACCATGTTTTAACATGTTGTTAGCATGAGTTAGCATGTTTTATCTTGTTAGTATGAATTAGCATGTCATTAGCATGTCTCTGATGTCTGTCTCTCAGGTGGAGTTCTCAGTCGAAGCTCCTTGTTTTGACATGGAATATGATGAAGAGGAGGATCAAACCCAGGAGGATCAGGCCGTTTCCTGTACTAATGACTCTGAAACACCGGCGGCCGAAGTCATCAGCCCGTTCACACACAGGCCTCTTCCTGGGAAATCACACAGCTTGCCTTACAAGTCCCGCCCCTTCCTGCCAGCGCTGTCACTATCCTCAGATGACGACTACAGCCCTGACGATGATGAAGAGTCTGATAAAGGCTCTGAATATGAGGACATGTTTTGCCACAGTCTCCCGTCCAGTCGGTGTTTTCAGGGACTCTCGTGGTCAGGTCCAGGAACCAGCGCGGACACGCCTGATGTAGACTGCAGTAGCCAATCAGAACGCTTAGATGGCATTCCTATCACGTCAGAAGACGTGATTCCTGCCGCTCCTACATTGGCAGACAACAGTGAAAACACTCCTAGTGAAGAACATCTCAGTTCAGATGTATTAAAGACGGATGAAAACAAGAAGGAAGAGGAGACTGAGAATGAGAAACACACGCTGATGTAAGTAAGCATATGAGTTTGTGTTAGAAAAGCAATAATATTGAGTTGGAACAACATAAATGTGATGATTTACACCTTTTGTATGTGTTTAGAAGAGAAGATGAAGGCAGTGGAGAGGACACATATTTCGGACCGGACTCGATTCCTTCTTCACCAGAGCCCGAACAAACCGAGATCGATGAGCGTCCAGGTGCAGATGCTGACGGTTACCATGGTAACGGTGAGGTTATGATCACCTATGACCTCACTGCCGCCGACCGCATCTCATTGGCTCCTCAAGATCAGCCGCCGGAGGAACAAACAGCGATTATGAGCGAAGGCAACGAGACGAGCGGCCCGGAGGAGGATGAGAAGAGAGAGGAAACTGAAGAGATGAAAGAGTGTGTGAACAATACAGAGGAAGGAAAGAGTGAAGATGATGAGGAAGATGCAAAGACTGGATCGGTAGAAGAATGTAGTGATGAGAAAGAAGAACAAAAACAAGTGAGCGAGACTGAAAGGAAAGAAGATTTAGTTGAAAACAGAGGCGAGGAAGACAAGGAAAAAGCAAAGGATGAGCCTGTAAAAGAACAAGATGAAAGAAAAGAAGATTTAGTGGAAGAAAGTGGCAAAGATGAAGAGGAAAAAGCAAAGGATGAATCTTTAAAAGAAGGAGGACGAGATGAAAGAAAAGAAGATTTAGAGGAAAATAGAGGCGAGGAAGACGAGGAAAAAGCAAAGGATGAGCCTGTAAAAGGAGAAGAAGATGAAAGAAAAGATTTAGAGGAAAATAGTGGTGAGGAAGAAGAGGAAAAAGCAATGGATGAGCCTGTAAATAAACAAGATGAAAGAAAAGAAGATTTAGTGGAAAAAAGTGGCGAGGAAGAAGAGGAAAAAGCAATGGATGAGCCTGTAAATAAACAAGATGAAAGAAAAGAAGATTTAGTGGAAAAAAGTGGCGAGGAAGAAGAGGAAAAAGCAATGGATGAGCCTGTAAATAAACAAGATGAAAGAAAACAGGATTTAGAGGAAAAGAGTGGAGAATGTGAGGAGAAAGAGGAAAATACAAAAGACGAACCTGTAAAAGAAGAAGATGAAAGAAAAGAAGAAGATTTAGTGGAAAATAGTGGCGAGGAAGAAGAGGAAAATGCAAAGGATGAACCTGTTAAAGGAGAAGAACGAGATGAAGGAAAAGAAGATTTAGTGGAAAGCAATGAACGAAACACTGAGGAGGACGTGAAGGTAACGACAGAAGGTTTTGTTGAAGGAAATGTTGAAGGAAAAGAAGGCAGAGATGATCCTGAAGCAGAAGAGACTCAGTGTGAAAGCAAAGAGACGGCAGATTACATCTCATCGACGGCTCCCAAACGTAAAGCGGCTCCCGTCAGAGCGGTTCCCGTCGTCCCGCCCAAACCTCAGAACTCAAAGCTCACGGCCTTCACGCTCAGGAAGCAGTTTGAGCACAGACACACACAGCACGAGGACAGAGAAGCGGACGACCTGCAGAGCGAGGACGAGAAACTGCACGGAGACACGGAGAACTGCAGCAGACCGCCGAGCCACGAGAAGCCGGAGGACGGGAAACCGCACGGAGACACGGAGAACTGCAGCAGACCGCCGAGCCACGAGAAGCCGGAGGAGGGGAAACCGCACGGAGACACGGAGAACTGCAGCAGACCGCCGAGCCACGAGAAGCCGGAGGAGGGGAAACCGCACGGAGACACAGAGAACTGCAGCAGACCGCCGAGCCACGAGAAGCCGGAGGACGGGAAACCGCACGGAGACACGGAGAACTGCAGCAGACAGCCGAGCCACGAGAAGCCGGAGGACGGGAAACCGCACGGAGACACGGAGAACTGCAGCAGACCGCCGAGCCACGAGAAGCCGGAGGACGGGAAACCGCACGGAGACACGGAGAACTGCAGCAGACCGCCGAGCCACGAGAAGCCGGAGGACAGGAAACCGCACGGAGACACGGAGAACTGCAGCAGACCGCCGAGCCACGAGAAGCCGGAGGATGAGGGTCCAAGGGAGCGGCGGGGCAGTTGGGACGGCGTGGTGGATCGGAGGAAAGATCTGCACAGGGAAGCAGAGAAAGAGCCGAAGAGGAACAGCGGCATCAGCATGTGCTTTGATGAAGCCGTCGCTCGCGCCACAGTGAAGAGGAGCAGAGAGAGAGAAAACACGGACAGGTTATCCGGCGCTCACTGGGACAGAGACAGCAGGAAAGATGGGAAAACTGACTGACTGACATAACTAAAGCGCATCATGTTGGAAGCTCGTTTCCGCAACAGATTAAACATTGCATTTTTCAATTTGGACTTTAGAACTTTCAGTTGTGAGTTTGGTAACACTGTGTCCTTGTTACACGTGTTACATGCGGTTACTATAGTAACAACTATAAATTATGCATAATTACATGCAACTAACCCTAAACCTAACCCTCATCCTAATGCGTTATGATAACACTTTGTTCAGTGTTGGGGAAAGTTACTTTGAAAAGTAATGCAGTACAATATTGTGTTACTCTCTTAAAAAGTAACTCATTGCGTTACTTAGTTACTTTTTTAAGAAAAGTAATGCGTTACGTTACTTCTGCGTTACTTTTTCTCACCTGGGCTGGGCTTGTTTTTTTTTTATAACAAAAAATATCTATTTTTGGGCAAATGTAAAGGCCCTTTCATACTAAAATTAAAATAATAAGGCTGAAGGAAATGCAAATTCACGCATGTACAGTCAATAAATGGAAAAACAAAGTAACTTGCATTACTTATTTGAAAATGTAACTCAGATATTTTGTTGTAAACTTAAAAGTAATGCATTACTTTACTAGTTACTTGAAAAAGTAATCTGATTACGTAACTCGAGTTACTTGTAATGCATTACTCCCAACACTGGTGTCCAATTGTTACATGTTACTTTATCAATAACTATAAATTATGCATAATTGCACGCAACTAATCTTAACCCTTACCCTATAGTAAGTACATGTAGTTAATTATTACTCAGTGCTTAAACACTGTAACACAGACATCTTAACATCTTACACTTTGTTACACTGTAATTATACATTTAAGAACTGAGTAATATTAAGTAACTACATGTGCTTACTATAGGGTTAGGATCAGGGTTTGGTTTGGTTTAGGGTTAGCTGCATGTAATTATGCATAGTTTATAGTTATTATATAGTAACTACATGTAACAATGACACTGTAAAATAAAGTGTTACCAAAGAAAGTTTATATCTACGTCGCAATTACCTTTTTTATTCCGTGGCGGAGACGAGCTTCCATAACATGATCATGTAGTGTAAAATATTATGTGCAAAGAAAGGAAAGTTGTGTATGTACCAAAACCGTTTATACTCTTTTTAATGTTCTGATATTCTTTTTCAATATACTAATTTTCTTATGATAATATACAGTGGGGAGAACAGGTATTTGATACACTGCCGATTTTGCAGGTTTGCCCACTTACAAAGCATGTAGAAGTCTGTAATTTTTATCATAGGTACTCTTCAACTGTGAGTGACGGAATCTAAAACAAAGATCCAGAAAATCACATTGTATGATTTTTAAGTAATTAATTTGCATTTTATTGCATGACATAAGTATTTGATACATCAGAAAAACAGAACTTAATATTTGGTACAGACACCTTTGTTTGCAATTACAGAGATAATACGTTTCCTGTAGTTCTTGACCAGGTTTGCACACACTGCAGCAGGGATTTTGGCCCACTCCTCCATACAGACCTTCTCCAGATCCTTCAGGTTTCGGTGCTGTCGCTGGGCAATACGGACTTTCAGCTCCCTCCAAAGATTTTCTATTGGGTTCAGGTCTGGAGACTGGCTAGGCCACTCCAGGACCTTGAGATGCTTCTTACGGAGCCACTCCTTAGTTGCCCTGGCTGTGTGTTTCGGGTCGTTGTCATGCTGGAAGACCCAGCCACGACCCATCTTCAATGCTCTTACTGAGGGTTGTTGGCCAAGATCTCGCGATACATGGCCCCATCCATCCTCCCCTCAATACGGTGCAGTCGTCCTGTCCCCTTTGCAGAAAAGCATCCCCAAAGAATGATGTTTCCACCTCCATGCTTCACGGTTGGGATGGTGTTCTTGGGGTTGTACTCATCCTTCTTCTTCCTCCAAACACGGCGAGTGGAGTTTAGACCAAAAAGCTCTATTTTTGTCTCATCAGACCACATGACCTTCTCCCATTCCTCCTCTGGATCATCCAGATGGTCATTGGCAAACTTCAGACGGGCCTGGACATGCGCTGGCTTGAGCAGGGGGACCTTGCGTGCGCTGCAGGATTTTAATCCATGACGGCGTAGTGTGTTACTAATGGTTTTCTTTGAGACTGTGGTCCCAGCTCTCTTCAGGTCATTGACCAGGTCCTGCCGTGTAGTTCTGGGCTGATCCCTCACCTTCCTCATGATCATTGATGCCCCACGAGGTGAGATCTTGCATGGTGCCCCAGACCGAGGGAGATTGACCGTCATCTTGAACTTCTTCCATTTTCTAATAATTGCGCCAACAGTTGTTGCCTTCTCACCAAGCTGCTTGCCTATTGTCCTGTAGCCCATCCCAGCCTTGTGCAGGTCTACAATTTTATCCCTGATGTCCTTACACAGCTCTCTGGTCTTGGCCATTGTGGAGAGGTTGGAGTCTGTTTGATTGAGTGTGTGGACAGGTGTCTTTTATACAGGTAACGAGTTCAAACAGGTGCAGTTAATACAGGTAATGAGTGGAGAACAGGAGGGCTTCTTAAAGAAAAACTAACAGGTCTGTGAGAGCCGGAATTCTTACTGGTTGGTAGGTGATCAAATACTTATGTCATGCAATAAAATGCAAATTAATTACTTAAAAATCATACAATGTGATTTTCTGGATTTTTGTTTTAGATTCCGTCTCTCACAGTTGAAGAGTACCTATGATAAAAATTACAGACTTCTACATGCTTTGTAAGTGGGCAAACCTGCAAAATCGGCAGTGTATCAAATACTTGTTCTCCCCACTGTATATATGGGGGTGAAACTATTTGTATAGCTTAATGTGAAGCTATGTAGTGATGTATCGCATTTTTTAAAAAAAAAATCTCAATATTCATACAAAATAAACTTAGCACCCTTATGAATAGTAATGTTAATACTTTACAATAAGGTCTCATGAATTAACAATGACAAATTCTACTAAAGCATATATTAATCTTAATTAAACTGTTAATTTTACATTTTTAAGATCAAAAGTTGTGTGTAACTAACTTTAGTTAGTGTGAACAATTGATAGTTCATGTTAGTGTATTAAGTAATATTATCAAATGAGACCTTATTGTAAAGTTATTATCTGATGTCAGTGCTGTTCATGTTCTTAATGGTTAAATGTTGTGATCATTGTGTTATAAAAGCACAGATACTATAAAGACAAAACACACCCGCTTAGTTAAGAATAAGACAATCTGTATAGACAGGAAATCATTTTATGTATTTTAATTTCTGCATTCAACACACACTGTGCATTTCATTTCAATAAATTAGTATTTTTACTATATAAATATATGGTGTATGTTCAAAATGTTTATTATGAACAACACAGATGTCTTGTGATATAATCAAAAATAAATAATGATGTGATATTAAAAATGGTTTTGTTTGCTGACGATACAAATGTATATTGTTCAGGGAAAAATTTGGAACAGCTTCTGAACGCAGTGGAAAATGAACTGAGGGTCTTTAAAAAATGGTTTGATAATAATAGACTTTCACTGAATTTAACTAAAACAAAGTTCATAATATTTAGCTACAAAGCTAAAATTAGGATTAATAATGAGGAAATTAAATGAAAATAAATTTCTGGGTGTTCTAATAGATCATAAATTATGCTGGAAACAACATAAATAATGTAAAAAGAAAAATATCAATTGCAATATTAAATAGAACAAAACATATTTTGAACGAAAGCTTGTTATATATTTTGTATTGTGCGCTCATAGTTCCATACATGACTTATTGTGTGGGGCCATACATATAAAACCAATATATACATTACAAAAAAGAGCAATAAGGATTATAAAACACGTTGACTATTACGAACCAACAAATAAGTTGTTTATTAAATTACACGCTTTAACATTTATTGATTTAGTTGATTTTTATACTGCACAGACAATGTATAAAGTATATAATAATTTACTTCCAAATTGTATCCAGAAGCTGTTCGAAATAAGAGTAAGTCAGTATAAACGAAGAGGAATGCATAAGTTTGAAAAAAATAAGGGCAAGAACTAATACAAAAAAATAGATGTATATCTGTAAACCAATGGAATAATTTTGAGAAGGAATTAAAACTGTAATTTTGTAAATTTAAGAAAATGTTAAAAAACAAGTTGATAAATAATTATATAACAAAATATAAATAATTGGTGTATGCAATACTTAATATCTGAAATGTGTACCTTGTAATTATCTTTGTACATTTTGGAAAATGTCTAATGTAACTCTATTGTTTATCTTGTACTAATCAAATCCAGTAGAGAGAAGAAAAAATTAGATAAATATGTATAAAGGGTAGGTATAATAAGCAATGGCTTCAGCCTACGCCTTTTTCAGTTATTATGTATATTTTTGTTTTATTTATTATGGGAAATTGTCTGTAAGGACCGAAAAAAAATAAAAAAAATAAATAATGATTGTTGCTGTCGCCATGGTCAAATATTCTCTTGAAGTAACTTATATTTTGTTGAAAATTAATATTTAGAATTACAACTTTCCAGTATGTTGTGAAACACAAATCTCCTGTAGTTCAACCCGGACGCGGGTCCGTGTGTTTTTCTATGGCGCTTCTAAACTAGGATTTATTGCATTGAAACGACACCATTTATTGGTCCTTCAAACGGTGACGTCACTTCACTAGGAAATGGTCATCTGTTTTGTGTTTACTTTGGTACATCCTCGACTACTAACCCAGCGCAAGAAAACACTCAGAATCGCCATATTCTGTACAAGCACAAAGTATAGACTTTCATTATTCGGCTATAATGTCGGCGTCGGTTGATATCCACGCGCAGCTGGCGTCGATCCTCGAGCGCTTCGCCAAGCACGCGCTGCTGGAGATGAGTCGCGCGGTGGAGCAGGAGATGGCGCGCCGGCAGATGGAGGTCGAGACGCTGCTGCTCAAACTGCAGTTTACCGAGAGCGAGTTGCGATCCGCCCGACAGAACCAGCCGAACCTGCGCTCCGTGGGAACACAAGCCAACAACAGCGGACAGAGAGGTACACTTCCGCTCACACACACACAGCCTTTCATTTAAAGTCAACATGCAGAACTCATCCCTGCCTTTTGCTCCTTTCAGTTTTTAATCATAATATATTATCTTGCTTTTCTGCTGGAACGACTTCCTCTAGCTGGTGACGTATGGAAGGCCGAGCGGCAATTTGAGCCAATAGCTAGAGAGCTAAGTTTTGACCCCGCCCATTCAACGTGTCATCTAACGCCACATAAAACTAGCATACGCAGAGATGGTGAAAATATGTATTTTCATCTTCTAATTTTCCCATTCTCATTCCATATGCTTTGATTCAGTATAATGTTTGAATACTGAAATAAAATGTGTTGTAATCATGTTGACTTTAAATATTAGTGCTTATTAACCTTACAAAAACACATCATATAGCATATAAACATAGGTATCAGATGGCTTATAGACCACTTATAGGGATAATTTATACAAAAATGATCATTCTTCTATCATGTACTCATCCTCATGTCGTTCCTAACCTCTATTTCTTTAAGTCATTTGATAGATTATACACCGATCAGGCATAACATTATGACCACTGACAGGTGAAGTGAATAACACTGATGATCTCTTCATCACGGCTCCTGTTAGTGGGTGGGATATATTAGGCAGCAAGTGAACATTTTGTCCTCAAAGTTGATGTGTTAGAAGCAGGAAAAATGGGCAAGCGTAAGGATTTGAGCGAGTTTGACAAGAGCCAAATTGTGATGGCTAGACGACTGGGTCAGAGCATCTCCAAAACTGCAGCTCTTGTGGGGTGTTCCCGGTCTGCAGTGGTCAGTATCTATCAAAAGTGCTCCAAGGAAGGAACAGTGGTGAACCGGCGACAGGGTCATGGGCGGCCAAGGCTCATTGATGCACGTGGGGAGCGAAGGCTGGCCCGTGTGGTCCAATCAAAGAGACGAGCTACTGGAGCTCAAATTGCTCAATAAGTTAATGCTGGTTCTGATAGAAAGGTGTCAGAATACACAGTGCATCTCAGTTTGTTGCGTATGGGGCTGCATAGCCGCAGACCAGTCAGGGTGCCCATGCTGACCCCTGTCCACCGCCGAAAGCACCAACAGTGGCACGTGAGCATCAGAACTGGACCACGGAGCAATGGAAGAAGGTGGCCTGGTCTGATGAATCACGTTTTCTTTTACATCACATGGATGGCCGGGTGCGTGTGCGTCGCTTACCTGGGGAACACATGGCACCAGGATGCACTATGGGAAGAAGGCAAGCCGGTGGAGGCAGTGTGATGCTTTGGGCAATGTTCTGCTGGGAAACCTTGGGTCCTGCCATCCATGTGGATGTTACTTTGACACGTACCACCTACCTAAGCATTGTTGCAGACCATGTACACCCTTTCATGGAAACGGTATTCCCTGGTGGCTGTGGCTCTTTCAGCAGGATAATGCTCCTGCCACAAAGCAAAAATGGTTCAGGAATGGTTTGAGGAGCACAACAACGAGTTTGAGGTGTTGACTTGGCCTCCAAATTCCCCAGATCTCAATCCAATCGAGCATCTGTGGGATGTGCTGAACAAACAAGTCCGATCCATGGAGGCCCCACCTCGCAACTAACAGGACTTAAAGGATCTGCTGCTAACATCTTGGTGCCAGATACCACAGCACACCTTCAGGGGTCTAGTGGAGTCCATGCCTCGACGGGTCAGCAAAAGTGGGACCAACACAATATTAGTTCATAATGTTATGCCTGATCAGTGCAGTTGTTAATCACTGAAAATCTTCTGCTCTATGGACTTCCTTTTAATTCCACAGAAGAAAGTCTATAGATTTGGAATGACATGATGTTTTGTTTTTAAGTTAACTATTCCTTTAAAGGTGCAGTGAGCGACTTGTGCAAATCAGCAGTAAGGGGTGTGTCCACTTATGATGGGGGAGGTGTTTGTACATCTGGGGGCGGGGCTGTCAAGATAGGGGTGTGGTCTATTTGGGTAGGGGCTTGTCCACTCATGATGGGGGAGGTGCTTGTGAATTTGGGGTGGGGCTATCAAGATAGGGGTGTGGTCTATTTGGGCGTGTTTGTTTTGGTGATTTCAAATATCAACAACATTTCTCAGAAACCGCTTACTGCACCTTTAACAGTGCTTGTATCTGTATATTTCATAATTTTTCAAAACAATTTCTTACCAGAGGTAAACCTCAACAATGAAAATCATGAAGGAGAATCACAGACGGAGACACACACGGATGATTCTTTGGCGCAGACGTTCAAGCTGAACGTAAGGATTCTTCATTATTAGATTCTTCTTCAGTGTATGTCATACAGTATCCTGATCCTTCATCATTCCTAAATGCAGGAAGACGGAATCAAATCCATTCAGATCAAAGAGGAACACATGGAGGACGGGCAGTGGGACAGCGGACCGAGTAAAACACGCTAACCATGCTTTTTTCTGTTTTACATCGGATACCAAGTGTTTACTCTTTATGATTGTCAAATATAATATTCTAATATGCATTCCCAAGCATTTTAATTCTTATTTGGATGGTTGTTTTTATCCCTAGTTTCTCCTGCTCTTTGCCCGTTGGGTCCAGAGGTGGAAGACCAGGATAGTTTCAGCACAGGAACAACAGGAGCAGCTAGAGTTGGTGAGAGATCACTTCATAGTTTATTATTATGTTTATTCTCAGCATTATTGATGTGCAACTCTCTGTTCTCTGTCCGTCAATCTGTAGGTAGTGATTTTATCCTGACGAGTAAAATGAAGGCCGGTGGAATGTGGAATTCGCCTGTTTCCGAGGAATATCCAGTGAACTCCGGAGCCCAGAGTTTGGACGCTTCTCCTCTGGAAACAGGTGAGCGATTCGCCACAGGTGTGTCTCCGTACCGACGGCACGATCCGAACGCGCAGCAGTACGTGGACGATCCGTACAAAACCGCTGCCGCAAACCATGCGCTTCCATCGGCGTCGGATCACAGACAAAATATACACAAGTATGAAATGCTGGCGCTTTAGTGAATGGACAGGTTTGCTGTTTTCCCCTTTCTACATTTAAAATGAAATGTTTAATACATTTTAAGGCCCCAGTATACTTTCAGCGAAATCGAAGAATTGACTAAATCAAACCAAAACAAAGTTCGTTTGGAGGTTGTTTTTTGAGCTTGCCAAAGAAAACTTTTCCTGACTCCCATTGGCCCGTGGTGATGATGTAATAGGTGGGTGTGGCTGAGCTGTAAATCTTCTCTGGTCCATTTCTTCTGTTCAGAGTAAAAACATGAACACACTGGAGAGACGCTTTATAGTAGAAACTGAAGCACCTAACACAATTTTGTGAGCTAATTCTTAAAACAAATTTGCTAATTGGGTGATAAAAATCTTAATTTCAGATATACACTGCCGTTCAAAGGTTTGTAGTTGGTAGGATTTTTTTTTATTCAAAGTCTCTTCTGCTCACCAAGATCTGCATTTATTTGATCAAAAATACAGTAAAAAAAACTGTGAAATATTGAATGAACAAAAATGCCCCTAAAATGAACATGAATTCAAACTAAATAAACAAACCGAAATGACATTTTAATTGACATTTAAAACTTCCCCTCCCTCTTGCAGCGACACAATAAGGAGAGTGACATCTCATCTCTTCTCTGATGATGAGGGCGGGGCAACCTGTCACTCACATGAGATCCACAAATAGCAAACCACAACCAGCCAATCAATTCCCCACAGACAAAATCAAGCCCCGCCCTACATTTGTTCTTGTTTGAGAAGCGGATGTACAGCACAACACATACAGTATTTATATATGTTCATAAACAGCAGTGTCGAGATGTTCGCAAACAGTATAACACTATTTTGAACTTCTTTTTACCCCTGAAAGAAGGACGAACGAACTGAGTATATCAGGGCCTTTAGACAGTATGACGCTAGGAATCACAATAGATTGATCCATATTTGTTGTGTTGGCAGGAAACATGTACCACATTGTCAGCTTCCTGGACACAGAAGAAGTGGAGGTTGTGCCTGCGGTCTGGGTGAAGAACGGCGTGTGTCTGTGGCCTCCGTTCAAGGATGAAGGCGTTCAGAGGGCGAGCGAGTGTTCGGAGCAGCCGCAGGACTCTTGGGCTGCGTATAAGGTTAAAATCATGCACACTGCAAGTATGTAGAAATCCCTTTTTCATAATACGTTCAGTTTGAAAGGTTAACAGGTTAATTAGTAAACAAAAGCGTATGTATTATGATCTTTGATAGATAATTACAGTGAAGCGCTGCGGAGGCTTCCTCTCGTGGAGCAGCAGACGGATCTCCGCTCAGAGGAGATGAGGACACTCAAACCCAAAATAAAGTAGGAGTGCAAAAATAAACACAATTCTTAGCCAATTATTCAGATTTTTAGGGAATTATCACAATAATGAAAATTTATGTTTCTGTCTTGTTTTCCAGCACAAATATCTCATTCATAAATCAAGACACGTTTACTGGAGAAGCAACATGACTTTATAAAGACAGTGACTGAATTCGAGTCTTATTAGTTTGGTAAAATGTCTTCATACACTGAAAAAACTTGGTGTAGAAACAATTTTCACTCAGAAATTGCTAGTAAATTTCACAAATAATTACAAAGAAATGGCAAATAAATTAAAAATAGCATTTTATTATAAAACGATAATCTTGCAGAAACTGAGTCGTTCACTCGACTGATTTTGATTTTTGCTCGTAGAGACTCTACGGTTCATTCGGATGGATGGATGGATAATGGATGGATGGACGGACAGATGGATGGATGGATGGATAATGGATGGATGGATGGACAGACTGATGGATGAATGGACAGACTGATGGATGGATGGATGGATGGATAATGGATGGATGGATGGATGGATGGATGGATAATGGATGGATGGATGGACAGATGGATGGATGGATGGATGGATGGATAATGGATGGATGGATGGATGGATAATGGATGGATGGACGGACAGATGGATGGATGGATGGATGGATGGACGGACAGATGGATGGATGGATGGATGGATAATGGATGGATGGATGGATGGATGGATGGATAATGGATGGATGGATGGACAGACTGATGGATGGATGGATGGATGGATAATGGATGGATGGATGGATGGACAGACTGATGGATGGATGGATGGATGGATAATGGATGGATGGATAATGGATGGATGGATGGACAGACTGATGGATGGATGGACAGATGGATGGATGGATGGATGAATAATGGATGGATGGACAGACTGATGGATGGATGGATGGATGGAAGGATGGATGGATGGATGGATAATGGATGGATGGATGGATGGATGCATGGATAATGGATGGATGGACGGACAGATGGATGGATGGATGGATGGATGGATAATGGATGGATGGATGGATGGATAATGGATGGATGGATGGACAGACTGATGGATGGATGGATGGATGGATAATGGATGGATGGATGGACAGATGGATGGATGATAGATGGATAGATGGATGGATGGATGATGGATGGATGGATGCATGGATAATGGATGGATGGACGGACAGATGGATGGATGGATGGATGGATAATGGATGGATGGATGGATAATGGATGGATGGATGGACAGACTGATGGATGGATGGATGGATGGATAATGGATGGATGGATGGATGGACAGACTGATGGATGGATGGATGGATGGATGGATGGATAATGGATGGATGGATAATGGATGGATGGATGGACAGACTGATGGATGGATGGATGGATGGATGGATGGATGGATGGATGGACAGATGGATGGATGGATGGATAATGGATGGATGGATGGACAGACTGATGGATGGATGGATGGATGGATGGATGGAAGGATGGATGGATGGATAATGGATGGATGGATGGATGGATAATGGATGGATGGATGGACAGACTGATGGATGGATGGATGGATAATGGATGGATGGATGATGGATGGATGGACAGATGGATGGATGGATGGATGGATGTGATTCATTCAGTTCTGTGTTGCTCGTACAGACTCTACGGTTCGTTCTGATTCTGTGGCTTTGTTAATGGAGCAGAAATAGAGAAATGATGAACTGATGATATTGTGTCTAAATGTGAGTTACTCAACTGAGCGCTGCAGTGATGATGTGTTTTTGTAGCTGTAAGTTCGCATTTAAGTTCGAGCACATTTGGGAGTCGCTCAAGCTGTCAACGATTTATAGATTATCATGACAGAATATGCTAATCAATGACTTGAAGGTTAGATTAGCATGTCTCATTCTACATGTTGTCTCTTCTTCTTGAGTCTCTCCATCATTGTCCGACTCCGGTTTGAACATAAAAGGCTGAACAGTTTCGGTCATTTTCAGTGTGTGTCTGCGTGAGGTAATCGGAGCTGCTAACACGAGCTCTTGAAGCTCCACCCTCTTCCTGAAAGGGGGCGGGGAGCAGCAGCTCATTTGCATTTAAAGGGACACACACAAAAACGGCGCATTTTTGCTCACCCTCAAAAAGTGACAATTTTAACATGCTATAAAAAAATATCTGTGGGGTATTTTGAGCTAAATCTTCACACACACACTCTAGGGACATCAGAGACTTATTTTACATCTTGTAAAAAGGGGCATAATTTAAAACAAGAATAAATATCTCCCAATGGTGTCAGAAAAATAATCTTGTTTTCCCTTTGAATTCAGTTTATTTTTCTGACTCCACTGGCAGATATTTCTTGTTTTAAGCACAAACCTACTTTATTTGGATTATTTTTCTTCAGTCATTTTGCTTCTCCAGTAAATGTGTCTTGATGTAAGAATGTTTAGATATTTGTGCTGGAAAACACTGAGGACTTGCTGTGTGAACATACACATATTTCACTGAATATTATGGAAAGTTCAAATTTAGTAATTATCAAATTTCTTGCCTCCTCTAAAGACGGAACAGACGGCTGCTGGAACAGTACGACACTGATGAGGAGGCCACCGCGCCCCAAAACACTCATTTACCTAAAGCCCCTCAGATCCAACCTCCATGCAAGAGAACCATCCTGTCAGCTTCTGATGAGCTCCCGTCTGTACGGCCCCAGACGGCCCCGAGTGTGACGCAGTGCGCACAGGCTTCAACACCACCCC
Source organism: Coreius guichenoti (assembly GCA_039654105.1). Lineage (NCBI taxonomy): Eukaryota > Metazoa > Chordata > Actinopteri > Cypriniformes > Gobionidae > Coreius > Coreius guichenoti. The sequence goes on along the minus strand of CM077175.1, from coordinate 416,351 downwards.
TGCTGGAGTGGCATGAAATGACTCTTGGTTCTTCTTCACACCGAGCGACTGACCCGCCTGAGCCGTCGCCCGCTCCTCCGCTTCACCAGCTGTGGCGAGAGGGAACGTCCCAGGACCGACAGGACGTGACCTCACAGTCTCCCGAACCGGCAACGCCGTCACTGTGGCATACGGAGAACAGCCTCTCCTGCTGCGATCCGTTCATAAGATGTGAGAGTTATTCCAAATATTCTGAGTGTAAAGGCCGTGCACATCAAGAACGACAATAGTCGATAATGTTCTGTTTATTATACGCGCCTGTCGCTTTAAATGCTCGAGCTAAAGCAGGGTGGATTCTGATTGGCTGCCAATGTTTTTTATTCATCTTCTTTAAAATCATCATAGTTATCATCTTTGGTGTAAACAGGTCATGAAACATAAGTTGTGCTGGTCTTTTCTTCCCTATTGTGCCGTATATCGAGTGAAACGCTTCTCAAACAAGAACAAATGTAGGGCGGGGCTTGATTTTGTCTGTGGGGAATTGATTGGATGGTTGTGGTTTGCTATTGGTGGATCTCATGTGAGTGACAGGTCGCCTCGCCCTCGTCATCAGAGAAGAGATGTCGCTGTTATTCTGATTCAAGATTAACGCAATAATGATGTGCTAATCATGCTAGCAACATGCTAATTTGTGTTAGCAAACATGCTAATACATGCTAACAAAATGTTAAAACATGTTAACAAGCTTAATCATGCTAGTAACATGCTAAAACATGTTATCAACATGCTTAATCATGCTAGCAACTTGCTAATTCATGTTAAAACATGTTAGAAACATGTTAATTCATGTTAACAAAGTGTTAACTAATGCTAGCAATGTGGTAAAAGATGCTAGCAACATGCTAATTCATGTTAGCAATGTGTTAAAACATGTAAACAACATGCTAATTCATGTTAGTAACATGCTTATTCATGCTAGCAAAGTGTTGAAACCTGTTAATCCATGTTAACAATGTGCTAAATCAGGTTAGCAATCTATTAAAACATGCTAGTAAAGTGGTAAATCATGCTAGCAATGTGATAAAACATGTTAGTAACACGCTAATTCATGCTAGCATCGTGTTAATACATGTTAGAAATGTTAATTCATGCTAACAAAATGTTAAATCATGGTAGCAGCATGCTAATTCATGCTAACAATGTGGTAAAACATGTTAGCAAACATGCTAATTAACGTTAGCAATAAGACAAACTGCTAATGTGCACTGATAAATCATTTAGAATAAACACTGCAATATTCCACAAAAAAACAAGAATTGTCTATTTTGATTTTATGGTGACTTTAAGACTTTAAGGTGTGGTAACCTTACAATTCCTGTGTTTAATGTTTCAGTGCTTCTCCACGATCTGACCACGAAACAGGAGATTGTTATGGAGCAGCAGATGAGCTTAATAAAGATGGTTCAGGATCTGCAAGCACAGAATGTCAAGGACATCACAGATGCCGACTGTTTCAATCAGAGACGCTTTCCCATCGAAGACCTGCGGTCATTATCTGCCCTGGAGAATGAGCTGCGATCCTGCCCGGAAACCAGAAGAAAAGTGGTCAGTTGTGCTTATTTACATGCTGTTATTGTGTCGTTCCAAACCCACAAGACTCTGAAACACAAATGAAGATATTTGTAATGAAATCTGAGATTTCTGTCCCTCAACTGAAAGTCTGTTCACTGCTTCAAAACATTCATAAAGAGGATATACAATAAATATATGAATCGAGCAGTTTAATCCAAGCCTTCTGAAGAGACTTCACTGCATCTTTTGCGCACTCAAGTTCGTTATTTTAAAGGGGACCTATTATGCAAAATTCACTTTTATAAGGTGTTTGAACACTGATGTGTGTCCACAGTGTGTGTAAACAACCAGCCTATAATGGTAAAAATCCATCCACTCCTTTTTTTTATAATCCCCATAAATCATTAACAGTCTCTCCAAACAAGCGGTTCCATGACTGGTGATGATCTGCCCTATTAGCATAGACCCCGCCCTGAGTGAGTTCCATAAGCCCCGCCCATGACTGGTGAAGATCTGCCCTATTAGCATAGACCCCGCCCTGAGTGAGTTCCATAAGCCCCGCCCATGACTGGTGAAGATCTGCCCTATTAGCATAGACCCCGCCCTGAGTGAGTTCCATAAGACCTGCCCATGACTGATGGTGATCTGCCCTATTAGCATAGACCCTGCCCTGAGTGAGTTCCATAAGCCCCGCCCATGACGGTGACGATCTGCCCTATTAGCATAGACCCCGCCCTGAGTGAGTTCCATAAGCCCCATCCATGACCGGTGACGATCTGCCCTATTAGCATAGACCCCGCCTTGAGTGAGTTCCATAAGCCCTGCCCATGACTGATGGTGATCTGCCCTATTAGCATAAGCCCCGCCCATGACCGGTGACGATCTGCCCTATTAGCATAGACCCCGCCCTGAGTGAGTTCCATAAGCCCTGCCCATGACTGATGGTGATCTGCCCTATGAGCATAGACCCCGCCCTGAGTGAGTTCCATAAGCCCCGCCCATGATGGTGACGATCTGCCCTATTAGCATAGACCCTGCCCTGAGTGAGTTCCATAAGCCCCGCCCATGGCGGTGACGATCTGCCCTATGAGCATAGACCCCGCCCTGAGTGAGTTCCATAAGCCCCGCCCATGATGGTGACGATCTGCCCTATTAGCATAGACCCTGCCCTGAGTGAGTTCCATAAGCCCCGCCCATGACGGTGACGATCTGCCCTATGAGCATAGACCCCGCCCTGAGTGAGTTCCATAAGCCCCGCACATGACGGTGACGATCTGCCCTATTAGCATAGACCCTGCCCTGAGTGAGTTCCATAAGCCCCGCCCATGACGGTGACGATCTGCCCTATGAGCATAGACCCCGTCCTGAGTGAGTTCCATAAGCCCCGTCCATGACTGGTGAAGATCTGTCCTATGAGCATAGACCCCGCCCTGAGTGAGTTCCATAAGCCCTGCCCATGACTGATGGTGATCTGCCCTATAAGCATAGACCCCGCCCTGAGTGAGTTCCATAAGCCCCGCCCATGACCGGTGACGATCTGCCCTATTAGCATAGACCCCGCCCTGAGTGAGTTCCATAAGCCCCGCCCATGACTGGTGAAGATCTGCCCTATTAGCATAGACCCCGCCCTGAGTGAGTTCCATAAGCCCCGCCCATGACTGATGGTGATCTGCCCTATTAGCATAGACCCCGCCCATGACTGATGGTGATCTGCCCTATTAGCATAGACCCCGCCCTGAGTGAGTTCCATAAGCCCCGCCCATGACGGTGACGATCTACCCTATTAGCATAGACCCCGCCCATGACTGATGGTGATCTGCCCTATTAGCATAGACCCCGCCCTGAGTGAGTTCCATAAGCCCCACCCACTGCGTCACAAACGAGGGTTTGTGTTGTTTCTAAAAGATTTTGAGAGTAACATGATGGTACATGCGAGTCGATGAGTTGAATCAACTTAACTCCACAACTACATATATTTATCCACTAACCGTCCAGTTGCTCTAAAAGTTGTCACTTCTTCCTGAGTCTCTCTATCAGTGTCCGACTGCGGTTCAAACATGTACGGCTGAACTCGCTACTGACAGTTTCTGACATTTTGGCTGCATGAGATTCTCCAGTTTTTAAGTTTTTATCTGACATTTCAAGCTGTAAAAGCTCCGCCCTCTTCTGGAAAGGGGGCGGAGAGCAGCAGCTCATTTGCATTTAAAGGGACACAAAAGCAGCGTGTTTTTGCTCACACCCAAATAGGGGCAAACTTGATAAGCTATAATAAATGATCTGGGGTATTTTGAGCTGAAACTTCACACACACATTCTAGGGACACCAGAGACTTATATTTCATCATGTGAAAAGGGGCATAATAGGTCCCCTTTAAATGTAGATGCGACAAGTCCATTCACAATAGAGATCGACACCGGTCATGTGACAAGAGCCAACCAATCAGCTTCACCCTTTCCGTAACGACATTAAAAGCTCAGCCAGGAACGAGGAACACTCCATAAATAAATCTAGGGATTTTCCTTGCAGAGCTTTTTCAATTTCAAACAAAAACTAAAGAAAGATGAACATGGGAAAAAGCACAATAGTTTAATAATTACCTTTAATAATTAAATTGCATGTGTCTTTGATCAATCTAAAACATATATTTACTGTTTGACTTGTAGTGTAATTTGCCTAATATCAGTATTAGTTACAAAAGCATGTTTTGGTTTAATACGGATTTATGCATAGGCATCCCAACAATGTATTTAGCCTAGTCACAATAAGAGATGTTTTAAAACCATTTCAGGTGGATGAGCTGGGATTGTTGGGCGGCGTGGACGTGAAGGACACAGTCTGGCGAATCATGAAGCAGGCCATCAAAAATGACTTGGCCAAAACGGTGAACTGGAGAGGTGTGAATGGGAAAACATCTTTCCAAAGTTTAGAGTTTAAAAGCGTTGTGATTGGTAAGTGCTTTAGTGGTGAATCTTCCTGGACCTTCTGAACTCATGTCTGTTTGATTCCAGTGTTTAACCTCTGTGTCCGTGTGTGTGCTGCTCTTCTAGAGGCTGTCAGGAGAAACCCCACATGTGCTCAAATAACGGAGCTGGAGGTGGAAAAGGCCATCATACGCTGGTTTCATCTGGCCGGTGACCGCGAGGGTGGCCGGAAGAAGAGAGCGCCGCTGCAAGACGTCGGTGTAGAGAACTGAGAAAACACATGCTCTCAGTAGCCAAGTTTCCATACACTTTTTACACTGTTTTGTTGAGTGGATATGCGTAAAAAAAAAGATTGCGAAATTTGCCGTCTCCAGCCTGTTTCCATCCAATTGGCCTTTTACCGATAAAATGGTGTGCGTAATGACGTCATCCCTAAAAAAAACGCATTGTCGCATAAGTTTTGTTGTATCGCTAAAAAAATCGCAATGTTGTGTATTTTACCTTTCTTTTTGTCAGTATAGAGGGTATGCATCGACGCCATTTTCCCTGTGGAGCACGCCCCCTCAGCCGGACTGAGTGGCAGAAGAGCTGCTGCATGACTGGAAAACGCCAGTAAAACAAACGATTATCAGTTTAAACTAAAGGTTTAAACTACGATATAGTGTTCTTTACAACTTACCAAAGATCCAGTGATCCATGGATATTGATATGCAGCCAGGAATCATGTTTCCTGACATTTATATGAGCCTGATTTCGATACAAATATTTATCCCTGTCAGTCATTTCGAGAGTGAATCCCGCATCTATATGCGGATATGGGTCTATGTATTGAAGCGTGTTTGTGGCCACTTGTCAAGAATGGAAAACAAGTTTTATTCAAATTCTGAATATATTATAGGCCTATTAATTATTTTTTATATCAGATAGTGCTCCCTTTATAATCACTAAAAGCTGTCACTCATTCAATGGACGCGATCTCACACAGTTCCGTTATATTAATCAGTGAAGCTGACGACACAATGAATCTCTTATTTACATAATATCCACACTTAGAGAGGATTAGCGCGTGTGCAGAACTCAGCACTGGACAAACACTCCAGCGGTGAGCGGATTCTAACGTAAACACCTGTGATTGGCCATTGCGTTCAAGACATCAACAAACATGTCTGTGATTGGCTACATTACTCACCGAAGGGAAAACACGTTGGAAATTGAATCATTTGACGAGTGCAAAGACAGATACGCACTGGATCTTTTGTCTACTCTTTTTCACTAATAATATGCGATTATTACGAAGAAAACCGATCCTAGACCAGCAGTGCTGGGCATCTTTTCCCTGTAATCAGTAGCAGAAGCGGCAGTGGTTTAGTGAGAAAATTAAACGCTATTATCAAGTCCGTCTCCCTCGGTCCGGAGGGCGGCACAGGGATGTCCATGGGGTCCGTGGCCAAGCCTCCCCCCGACCCCCCCTCTGGCGCCGGGCCTTGTTTTGTGTGTTTTCGCTGCATTCACGCTGTAAACCAATGCTGCCTCTCAGTCTTCCTGCCACTCAGTGGGGCGTACCCACAGTCACTCCGGCCGACGGTGACGTCACGTGCATACCCTCTATTGGAAACTCCAACAGCCTTCCTTTTGTTTGACAGACGCCACATTTTTATTTGCCGAGATTTTCAAGGCGCTATATTTTCCTCATCTATTTTGAAACAAAACTTTATTATATATTATTAAATTGTAGGCTCTATATTTTGTCGTGTTTTTTTTTTTTTACTTTGTTATAAAGACTATTTAGATCAATACTTTATTAGTATTGTAATATAGTATTGTAATATACACCGATCAGGCATAACATTATGACCAATACTTATATTTTGTTGGTCCCCCTTTTGCTGCCAAAACAGCCCTGACCCGTCGAGGCTCCACTAGACCCCTGAAGGTGTGTTGTGGGACCTGGCACCAAGATGTTAGCAGCAGATCCTTTAAGTCCTGTAAGTTGTGAGGTGGGGCCTCCATGGATCGGACTTGTTTGTCCAGCACATCCCACAGATGCTCGATTGAATTGAGATCTGGGGAATTTGGAGGCCAAGTCAACACCTCAAACTCGTTGTTGTGCTCCTCAAACCATTCCTGAACCATTTTTGTTTTGTGGCAGGAGCATTATCCTGCTGAAAGAGCCACAGCCACCAGGGAATACCGTTTCCATGAAAGGGTGTACATGGTCTGCAACAATGCTTAGGTAGGTGGTACGTGTCAAAGTAACATCCACATGGATGGCAGGACCCAAGGTTTCCCAGCAGAACATTGCCCAAAGCATCACACTGCCTCCGCCGGCTTGCCTTCTTCCCATAGTGCATCCTGGTGCCATGTGTTCCCCAGGTAAGCCACGCACACGCACCCGGCCATCCACGTGATGTAAAAGAAAACGTGATTCATCAGACCAGGCCACCTTCTTCCATTGCTCCGTGGTCCAGTTCTGATGCTCACGTGCCACTGTTGGTGCTTTCGGCGGTGGACAGGGGTCAGCATGGGCACCCTGACTGGTCTGCGGCTATGCAGCCCCATACGCAACAAACTGCGATGCACTGTGTATTCTGACACCTTTCTATCAGAACCAGCATTAACTTCTTGAGCAATTTGAGCTCCAGTAGCTCGTCTGTTTGATTGGACCACACGGGCCAGCCTTCGCTCCCCACGTGCATCAATGAGCCTTGGCCGCCCATGACCCTGTCTCCGGTTCACCACTGTTCCTTCCTTGGAGCACTTTTGATAGATACTGACCACTGCAGACCGGGAACACCCCACAAGAGCTGCAGTTTTGGAGATGCTCTGACCCAGTCGTCTAGCCATCACAATTTGGCCCTTGTCAAACTCGCACAAATCCTTATGGGATGCTTACAAATCCCAAAAATAAGGATGAATAATGTTTGAGAGGCGACACGTCTTATTCTTACCAATAGTAATAAAATAATTTAATATACAACACCACATTTATTTGCGTTAAAGCACTTTTTCTCGAGAAAAAGTGTTTCCAAACTGGTTTTTCGTAACATTTGAAGTATCGACCTAGAATTTACATGCTAAAGTTAAACGGAAAAACGTGTAGACATTTGCAAAAAATGATCGATAATGGGAATTTCCATCATCTATATCGGTAAACATTTTGATGCGCTAAACCTTTTTTCTCAAAAAAACCCCTTGGATGGAAACCTGGCTAGTGTTTGTTTTGATCAGTATCTTAACTTGCGTTGTTTCGCTTTAAATGTGTCTATGTTTGCACAGCTGTACATATATATTTAATTTGTCTTTTATATTTAGCTAGTTTTTGTTTACTGGTTATTTGGCCCTATACACTACAATGTAAGTACATCTTTATTGTTTGAAATATTTTAATTTATTGCATGGATTCTATTTTTGTGCGCTGTTTATTTGCTGCCGTCGTTTTATTGTCTTGTTCTACTGTTGCTGTCACATCTTTTCATGTGTTTGTTCAACAGCATCACTTTGCATTTACGCATCTACAAGTATAGATTTTATATTTCTTTTATTTAACACATTTGTTTATCGGTTTCTGTCTTTTGTGCAACTTTATGCACTACAACTTTTACATTTTATTATACATGATATTACATTTTATTGTTACTGTTTATTTATTGCTTTTGTCTTATTCTTGTTTTATCTTATTTTGTATATCTTACACATTTTCACACTGTATTTATTCATGCTGTTATCTAAGATTTAAGCATTTTTGTTATTTTCGTCTGCATTAATAAAACAGTTCATACTTTGCATTTACTTTGTTTTTGTAGATTTGTTTCCTTTATTATATAGCAGTTGCAATCGAAACTCTTTTCTGGCTGACGTCAGTGGATTCTGCCATTTTTTTGGGCCAGATGTGGCTGATTTTGTTACTCCTTTTCAAATATGAAACGAAATATAAAAAATATACAGAACACCAGCTTTAATTTATTGGGTGCATACAAAAAAAAAAAAAAAAAAAAAATATTTACCCTTTTCACATTTCTGGGTTTCTCAGAAGCAGAAATCGTCATAGTTGGGTAAACTTCTATAGCGATTAATGAGGGACTACATTAAATATATATTTTTTTGTATTCCAATTTGCTCAAAGTGTTTTTTTCCACAAACGTGTTTTCACAACTTTTAAAAAGTGTAAAAAAAAAAAAAAAAATACAGAGATATATAACGTCACAGCCGCTTATGAAAATGAACCATGGTTTTACTACAAATAAAACCAAAAAACCATGGTTATTATAGTTAAACCATGGTAACCACAAATTAACCATGGCTTTGCTACTCTAAGCATAGTTTAACCATGGTATTTGTGGTAAAACTGGTTATATAAATGGTAATCAATTAGCCAAAAAAACATGGTTACTACACTTTTACTATAATAAAACCATGGTTAATTTTCGTAAGGGCTGTATTAGAAACACCCTCACAGCAGCGTTAATTAATTAGTTTTTTTGTAATTCGATACAAAGGTAATATAATAGAAAGTATAGTGTTATAAATATACATGTTTTTTTTTTAAATTGAAAATATAAAAAACTTTGCAGGATTTACGATGATGATGACCGTTAAAACGCGTGAGTGACCGTTTTTTCCGTTTGCGAGATTTAAATCGAATGATTTTTTTTAACGGCGCTTCTAAACTAGTATTTATGGTACTGAAAAGACGAAATCTATTGGTCCTTTAAACGGCGACGTCACTCCACTAGGAAATGGTCAACAGTTTTGTGAGATTTGTGTAAACATTATTAATACATGCTCGACTATCCGCGTCCTCGAACCCAGCGTGTGGCTGAGAGAAAAATCACCAGACTGGACGCGAGGCTCTTTGGAAAAGGCTCAAGAATCGCCATAATCTCTAGAAACACTCATCACAAACTATAGACTTTCATTATTCGGCTATAATGTCGGCGTCGGTTGATATCCACGCGCAGCTGGCGTCGATCCTCGAGCGCTTCGCCAAGCACGCGCTGCTGGAGATGAGTCGCGCGGTGGAGCAGGAGATGGCGCGCCGGCAGATGGAGGTCGAGACGCTGCTGCTCAAACTGCAGTTTACCGAGAGCGAGCTGCGATCCGCCCGACAGAACCAGCCGAACCTGCGCTCCGTGGGAACACAAGCCAACAACAGCGGACAGAGAGGTACACTTCCGCTCACACACACACAGCCTTTCATTTAAAGTCAACATGATGCGCTTTAATGCGGGACTTTTTTTAATCTGTAATCATAATTAACTTGCTCTTCTGCTGAAACGACTTCCTTTAGCCAGTGACGTATGGAAGGCCGCGCGGCAGTTGAGCCAATAGCTAGAGAGCTAAGTTTTGACCCCGCCCCTTGAACCTGTCATCTAACGCCTCATAAAACTAGCAAACAGAGATGGTGAAAAGATGTATTTTCGGATGTTTTCCGATCCTTGTTCCCCATCCCCAGAACCCTGCTGGCTTGAGTTTTTGCACTTTGAAGAAGGAGGAATAATGGAGAATTCGTGTTTGTGTTCGAGGCATTTCACCCGTGAATGTTTCCAGAATTTAACGCAACACGAAATGGGCTTCGCTAAAGTTCTGTGTTTGACCGTCAGTTTACACCGTTGGTACGCCACCAACTTCGAAGGTAAGTGTTACTGCCCTAACAAAAAGTGCCCAGAAAAGAACCATGGTATCCCAGCCAACAAAAATATTAAAGGTGCAGTGTGTGAATTTTAGTGGCATCTAGCGGTGAGGTTGTGAATTGCGACAGCCCACCACTCACCCCTCCCTTTTGAAGCACATAGAAAAGCTACGGTGGCCGACACAGGACAAAGGTGTCGTCGTCTGAGACAGCAGAGAGTAGCTAGTGCTCTGTAGAGAAGTTTGTCCGTTTAGGGCTACTGTAGAAACATGGCGGCACAAAATGGTGGCTTCACTGTAAGGGGAACTTTTTATTACCTTCATTCTAAGGTAATAAAAACATAACTGTCTTTATGCACCACTGAAAACAGTCATGTATATTATATTGCATTTCTGTCAATAGATCCTCATAAATACTACACACTGCATCTTTAAGTTATGAAAACGTTCTTTCCAGTTTTTTTTTTTGTTTGTTATGCGAACGTTAAGGGAACGTTCCATTTTATAATATTTTAAACATTGGAACGTTATGTTTGAATGTTCTCTGAACGAGTAGTAACATTTAAAAAATGTTAGATGAACGTACAACTAATACGTTTACGAAATAACGTTCCAGTGATGATGTATAAATAATGTTTAAATTTATAGACCAGATAACTTTAAACAAAAATTCTATTAACGTCACTGGAAGAACTTTATATAACTTTGAGAAAACCTTGCGACAACATTCCCTGTTAGCTTGATCCTTGAAAGTGCCATTGTAAATACTATGGTATAATCAAAATACCATGCTATTAAAGGCACAGTATGTAATTTTCCACCACTAGAGGTCTCTTATTCAGAACAAAGGCGTGTCTTGACTCCTTGATTGGGCGGAGCTTTTATTCTGTCAGACGAGCGCTTCCGCTTCTTCCGCTCGTGTGTGTGGTAACGCAGCGCTGTTTTATCATATCACACACATTTGAGTGTGTTAAAGTGATGTTATAATGCTACTCTGTGCGTTCCCTCGGCACTACTATGAGACACTTGTTCACACTGCAGTGAGCGAGATCATATTAGGCATGGTAAAACATGGTACTCGCGGTAAATCAAGAACACCAGATCTAAACAATAAGACTAACTGTGTTGAGCTGGAGAACAATGATTAGTTTCTGTCCATGAATGATCCAAACAGTTGCTCACCTGTCTAATAAAACACATCATATATTAAAGCGGCTTTGGTGTTTCCATGGTTTCTACAAAATAAAACCGGAGGGTAACGCGGGTATGATGTCATTGATGGGCCACTCACACGGTCCGTGTCCTGGTTAAAATCTCTGGATTTAAACATTCTTGGACACATTTGGGATAATGTACACAAGTCAACAAAATATATAACACTGTTCTAGTGGCTTTTGGATATTTTAATCCAAAATCTTACATATTGTGCCTTTAACATGTGCTACGGTACTTTTTGTGAGGGTAGATGCTATCTCGTGCTTGTTTTCATCCAGAGGTCGAGCGTCTTGTTTCGTGTTTGCGTCCGTCTGACAGCCACCGACTCGAGATGTGGCCTGCCAGTGTCCCGCTTACGGTCAGAAAAAGAGCGTTTCCGTTCAGACTCCAAAGTCCAAACGACGGCGTGAAGGTAAAGTTATCGCTGCTTTCACATCTGCCTCTATTCTGGCCCCATTCTCATTCCAAATGCTTTGATTCTGTATAATCATGTTTACATTCTGAATCATGTTGACTTTAAATATTAGTGCTAATTACCCTTAAAAAAACATCATATAACATATAAACAGGTATCAGATGGCTGTGCACCACAACACACTTGTAGCTAATCAGCAGTAAGAGGCGTGTCCACTCACGATGGGGGAGGTGCTTGTGAATTCGGGGTGGAGCTATCAAGATAGCGGTGTGGTCTATTTGGGTAGAGGCGTGTCCACTCACGGTGGGGAGGTGCTTGTGAATTTGGGGTGGAGCTATCAAGATAGCGGTGTGGTCTATTTGGGTAGAGGCGTGTCCACTCACGATGGGGAGGTGCTTGTGAATTTGGGGCGGCGCTATCAAGATAGGGGTGTGATCTATTTGGGTAGGGGCGTGTCCACTCAGGATGGGGGAGGTGCTTGTGAATTTGGGGTGGAGCTATCAAGATAGGGGTGTGGTCTATTTGGGTAGGGGCTTGTCCACTCATGATGGGGGAGGTGCTTGTGAATTTGGGGTGGAGCTATCAAGATAGGGGTGTGGTCTATTTGGGTAGGGGCTTGTCCACTCATGATGGGGGAGGTGCTTGTGAATTTGGGGTGGAGCTATCAAGATAGGGGTGTGGTCTATTTGGGTAGGGGCTTGTCCACTCATGATGGGGGAGGTGCTTGTGAATTTGGGGTGGAGCTATCAAGATAGGGGTGTGGTCTATTTGGGTAGGGGCTTGTCCACTCATGATGGGGGAGGTGCTTGTGAATTTGGGGTGGAGCTATCAAGATAGGGGTGTGGTCTATTTGGGTAGAGGCGTGTCCACTCACGATGGGGAGGTGCTTGTGAATTTGGGGCGGCGCTATCAAGATAGGGGTGTGATCTATTTGGGTAGGGGCGTGTCCACTCAGGATGGGGGAGGTGCTTGTGAATTTGGGGCAGAGGTATCAAGATAGGGGTGTGGTCTATTTGGGTAGGGGCGTGTCCACTCACGATGGGGGAGGTGCTTGTGAATTTGGGGCGGAGGTATCAAGATACGGGTGTGGTCTATTTGGGTAGGGGCGTGTCCACTCATGATGGGGGAGGTACTTGTGAATTTGGTGCGGGGCTATCAAGATAGGGGTGTGGTCTCTTTGGGTAGGGGTGTGTCCACTCATGATGGGGAGGTGCTTGTGAATTTGGGGGTGGAGCTATTAAGATAGGGGTGTGGTCTATTTGGGTAGAGGTGTGTGCGCTCAATGGGGGAGATGTTTGTGAATTTGGGGCAGAGCTATCAAGATAGGGGTGTGGTCTATTTGGGTAGGGGCGTGTCCACTCAGGATGGGGAGGTGCTTGTGAATTTGGGGCAGAGCTATCAAGATAGGGGTGTGGTCTATTTGGGCGTGTTTGTTTTGGTGATTTCAAATATCAACAACATTTCTCAGAAATTGCTTACTGCGCCTTTAACAGTGCTTGTATCTGTATATGTTGCATTTTATAATTTAAAAAAAAAAAATTCTAATTTCACATTTCTCACCAGAGGTAAACCTTAACTTCGTAAAGATAAATGAAAATCATGAAGGAGAATCACAGACGGAGACACACACGGACGATTCTTTGGCGCAGACGTTCAAGCTGAACGTAAGGATTCTTCATTATTAGATTCTTCTTCAGTGTATGTCATACAGTATCCTGATTCTTCATCATTCCTAAATGCAGGAAGACGGAATCAAATCCATTCAGATCAAAGAGGAACACATGGAGGACGGGCAGTGGGACAGTGGACCGAGTAAAACACGCTAACCATGCTTTTTTCTGTTTTACATCAGATACCAAGTGTTTACTCTTTATGATTGTCAAATATAATATTCTAATATGCATTCCCAAGCATTTTAATTCTTATTTGGATGGTTGTTTTTATCCCTAGTTTCTCCTGCTCTTTGCCCGTTGGGTCCAGAGGTGGAAGACCAGGATAGTTTCAGCACGGGAACAACAGGAGCAGCTAGAGTTGGTGAGAGATCACTTCATAGTTTATTATTATGTTTATTCTCAGCATTATTGATGTGCAACTCTCTGTTCTCTGTCCGTCAATCTGTAGGTAGTGATTTTATCCTGACGAGTAAAATGAAGGCCGGTGGAATGTGGAATTCGCCTGTTTCCGAGGAATATCCAGTGAACTCCGGAGCCCAGAGTTTGGACGCTTCTCCTCTGGAAACAGGTGAGCGATTCGCCACAGGTGTGTCTCCGAACCGACGGCACGATCCGAACGCACAGCAGTACGTGGACGATCCGTACAAAACCGCTGCTGCAAACCATGCGCTTCCATCGGCGTCGGATCACAGAGGAGACGCAAATGCAGAGAGAAGCTCTCGCTGCCCTCAGTGCGGGAAGACCTTCACTACGCGCTTCTACCTGAAGATCCACCAAAGAATCCACACCGGAGAGAGGCCGTACACCTGCCCTCAGTGCGGCAAACGCTTCTACTGTAACTCTCACCTGATTTCACACCAGCGCTCGCACACCGGAGAGAAACCGTACAGTTGTGAAGAATGCGGCAAGTCCTACTCGCATTTAAACTCACTAAAACTGCACCAGCGCAGCCACACTGAGGAGGAGACGTATGCGTATTGGTAGCCTTCACAGATTCACTTAGGAAATGCCACATTATTTGTTTTAAATTTGATTTGTTTTGACATATGCTTTTTATGAAAAATTAGTAATATTGCTTTACGTTTGATATACTTTTTTTCAGTATTCGGTCAACATATATTTATATACATCTATTTGATAAACATTTTGTTTATATATGAATTTTCCATTTTTCATTTCATAACCTGTAAAACTATACTATATGCCTTCTGTGTTGTTTTTCACTGCTTTGTGTTTGTGTGAATTATTTAATATGGGAGCATCAATAAGATGCATTTTGCAATTGACAATAAAACCCATGACTTTCTGATGTAAAACCGTTGCTGTCATTTCTTTCTGGGCCATTTAGTTTACACTATGTATTGTAGGAATATGTGTATGTTTGATTCTGTGTTTGTCTGTTCTAGAGATTGAGATAATGTCACAGGTCAAAACAATAAGGGTCTTGAAAGAGTGTTAGAGCGGAAACTAAAAAACCCCCTAAAAAACTTGTCATCATTTGCTCACCCTCAGGTCGTTCATAAGACTTTCGTTCATCTTCAAAACACACAATATATTTTAATGAAATCTGAGAGATTTATGTCCCTCCAAATATGAGTTCCTGTAGAGACTAGATTGCTTTATATGATGAACAAATTGAATTTAGGCTTTTATTAACATATAAACATTGATCAGCAAACATAAACAAAAGCTCAACCATACCTGCGTAACCCGAGAATGAGCCTCGTTGGTTCTCGCTGAAGCTCAAACGTGCCGCGTAACACGAGAATGATCCTCGTTGGTTCTCGCTGAAGCTCAAACGTGCCGCGTAACACGAGAATGATCCTCGTTGGTTCTCGCTGAAGCTCAAACGTGCCGCGTAACCCGAGAATGAGCCTCGTTGGTTCTCGCTGAAGCTCAAACGTGCCGCGTAACACGAGAATGATCCTCATTGGTTCTCGCTGAAGCTCAAACGTGCCGCGTAACCCGAGAATGAGCCTCGTTGGTTCTCGCTGAAGCTCAAACGTGCCGCGTAACACGAGAATGAACCTCATTGGTTCTCGCTGAAGCTCAAACGTGCCGCGTAACACGAGAATGAACCTCATTGGTTCTCGCTGAAGCTCAAACGTGCCGCGTAACACGAGAATGAACCTCATTGGTTCTCGCTGAAGCTCAAACGTGCCGCGTAACACGAGAATGAGCCTCATTGGCTCTCGCTGAAGCTCAAACGTGCCGCGTAACACGAGAATGAGCCTCATTGGCTCTCGCTGAAGCTCAAACGTGCCGCGTAACACGAGAATGAGCCTCATTGGCTCTCGCTGAAGCTCAAACTTGCCGCGTAACACGAGAATGAGCCTCATTGGCTCTCGCTGAAGCTCAAACGTGCCGCGTAACACGAGAATGAACCTCATTGGCTCTCGCTGAAGCTCAAACGTGCCGCGTAACACGAGAATGAACCTCATTGGCTCTCGCTGAAGCTCAAACGTGCCGCGTAACACGAGAATGAACCTCATTGGCTCTCGCTGAAGCTCAAACGTGCCGCGTAACACGAGAATGAACCTCATTGGTTCTCGCTGAAGCTCAAACGTGCCGCGTAACACGAGAATGAGCCTCATTGGCTCTCGCTGAAGCTCAAACGTGCCGCGTAACACGAGAATGAGCCTCATTGGCTCTCGCTGAAGCTCAAACGTGCCGCGTAACACGAGAATGAGCCTCATTGGCTCTCGCTGAAGCTCAAACGTGCCGCGTAACACGAGAATGAGCCTCATTGGCTCTCGCTGAAGCTCAAACGTGCCGCGTAACACGAGAATGAGCCTCATTGGCTCTCGCTGAAGCTCAAACGTGCCGCGTAACACGAGAATGAGCCTCATTGGCTCTCGCTGAAGCTCAAACGTGCCGCGTAACACGAGAATGAGCCTCATTGGCTCTCGCTGAAGCTCAAACGTGCCGCGTAACACGAGAATGAGCCTCATTGGCTCTCGCTGAAGCTCAAACGTGCCGCGTAAGACGAGAATGAGCCTCATTGGCTCTCGCTGAAGCTCAAACGTCTCTCGCTGAAGCTCAAACGTGCCGCGTAACACGAGAATGAGCCTCATTGGCTCTCGCTGAAGCTCAAACGTGCCGCGTAACACGAGAATGAGCCTCATTGGCTCTCGCTGAAGCTCAAACGTGCCGCGTAACACGAGAATGAACCTCATTGGCTCTCGCTGAAGCTCAAACGTGCCGCGTAACACGAGAATGAGCCTCATTGGCTCTCGCTGAAGCTCAAACGTGCCGCGTAACACGAGAATGAGCCTCATTGGTTCTCGCTGAAGCTCAAACGTGCCGCGTAACACGAGAATGAGCCTCATTGGCTCTCGCTGAAGCTCAAACGTGCCGCGTAACACGAGAATGAACCTCATTGGTTCTCGCTGAAGCTCAAACGTGCCGCGTAACACGAGAATGAGCCTCATTGGCTCTCGCTGAAGCTCAAACCTCATTGGCTTTTGAACACAAGAATGATCTTCATTGGTTCTCGCTAAAGCTCAAACGTGCTGCGTAACATGAGAATGAACCTCATTGGCTTTTGAACACAAGAATGAACCTCATTGGCTCTCGCTGAAGCTCAAACGTGCCGCGTGACACGAGAATGATCCTCATTGGTTCTCGCTGAAGCTCAAACGTGCCGCGTGACACGAGAATGAACCTCATTGGTTCTCGCTGAAGCTCAAACGTGCCGCGTGACACGAGAATGATCCTCATTGGTTCTCGCTGAAGCTCAAACGTGCCGCGTGACACGAGAATGAACCTCATTGGTTCTCGCTGAAGCTCAAACGTGCCGCGTAACACGAGAATGAACCTCATTGGTTCTCGCTGAAGCTCAAACGTGCCGCGTGACACGAGAATGAACCTCATTGGTTCTCGCTGAAGCTCAAACGTGCCGCGTGACACGAGAATGAACCTCATTGGTTCTCGCTGAAGCTCAAACGTGCCGCGTAAAAAGAGAATGAACCTCATTGGTTCTCGCTGAAGCTCAAACGTGCCGCGTAACACGAGAATGAACCTCATTGGTTCTCGCTGAAGCTCAAACGTGCCGCGTAACACGAGAATGAACCTCATTGGTTCCTGCTGAAGCTCAAACGTGCCGCGTAACACGAGAATGAACCTCATTGGTTCCTGCTGAAGCTCAAACGTGCCGCGTAACACGAGAATGAACCTCATTGGTTCCTGCTGAAGCTCAAACGTGCCGCGTAACACGAGAATGAACCTCATTGGTTCCTGCTGAAGCTCAAACGTGCCGCGTAACACGAGAATGAACCTCATTGGTTCCTGCTGAAGCTCAAACGTGCCGCGTAACACGAGAATGAACCTCATTGGTTCCTGATGAAGCTCAAACGTGCCGCGTAACACGAGAATGAACCTCATTGGTTCCTGATGAAGCTCAAACGTAAAGCAAGCGAGCTTCCTTTTTCCATATCTGATGTGTCCATTGATGAATGTTTATGTGAATAAAAGCCTAAATTCAATCATATAAAGTGATCGAGTCTCTTCAGAAAATTTGGACTAAACGCTCAATTCATATGGATTAGTTTTACGGTCTCTTTATGAACCTTTTGAAGCGTCAAAGTGGTAGTTGCGTCGCTGTCAGTGGAGGGACAGAAATCTCTCCGATTTCTGAAAAATATCTTCATTTGTGTTTAAAGGTGTCATGAAAAAATTATACTGTTGTCTGAGGTCAACTTATGACATTTGCATGGTTCTTTCATTCAGAAACATCATAATGAATAAGTAATAGGCTGTTTTCTACCCTGGTTTTGAGCCTCTCTCCTGGAACGCTCGGTTTTTATGGGCGTGGCGCACTGAAGACTTGGAAGTAAACGCCTACTGCTATGATTGGATAAGATTTGCATATTTAATGAGCTTCGTCTCCCCCGCGAGTACACGTGAGGAATTGTTTTCAAAAGCATGTGGGGAAACGGCAAACGGAAAGATTCGCCTAGCTCACAAAATGTCTTTATCAAACAAACACAATGATTTATCTCTCATCCACCCACAATTAATTGGAATGTTATTTTTTTATTGCTTGGCCCGCCCGATCGGTGGATATAACCGCAAACCGTACACACACACACGCACACACAAGCCTCACTGCAGAGTCAGACAAATCAAAGCATGGTCAAAACTTCCGCGATTGCATTTTTCCTTCAAATATCAAGTCAAGAGAGAGTAAACAACACACTTGGTAGCCCGTCTGGAAAACACAGCCCCGGGACGTTGGGCTTTGCGAGCCCTGGCCCAAACATGTCCGAGTCTGATCCCGAATCGCAGCACAATGAACCAACAACACCTCAAATAAAGGATTCTCCAGCCTGTGACAGCATGCTAGACACGTACACATAATCAATAGATATCAAACGATCTGTAACAATGCAATACTATCACATATAAAACATTTTTTACTCACATAAGTGTTTTGCTTCATTCATTCATGTAATCTCATCCGGTCTGCAAATCCAGTCTCTTGTTTACAAACAAATCCGTGGTGAAATGAAGGAACAAACGCGCATTGTCTTCCCCACGTGAGCTGGATATTCATTAAAAATAAGTTCATCCATGCATTCATAATATTGGAATCCGAATGAAGCTTGTGCGGCTTGTTTATTGCTTGGAAGTTCGATCCGGTTTAGCTCTATGTAGGCCTATGTCATGTCAGGCACGAGTCGGTGGGCGGGGCTACAGAATCAGGCGTTGTTCTTCTTCTGTTGAGGCGGTGTTTCACCACACGCTGACGTCAAGGTGTGGCATATTCTGAGATCGAGCGTTTGCTGGGCCTGGTGTCAATAAAAGCTTTTCTTTGACTAACAAGGAAGTTTCCAGCTCTGAAACTTACAGGATATTCTTATATTACCATGACCTTTTATATATCAAAAGCTCAAAGGAAAGTTGATTTCTCACTTCAGGACCCCTTTAAAGATGAATGAAAGTCTTACGGGTGTGGAACGACATGAGGGTGAGGAATTAATGACAGAATTTTAATTTTTGGGTGAACTATCCCTTTAATATTGTGATGCTCGCACAACAGTGCTATGTCCAATAACTAATGAATAAATAATAAAGCATCCAATAAAAAATAAAATAAAACTTATTATAGAAATGCTCAAACAGTTCAACACTATGTCCAATGATAAATAAATATTTAAATAAATTAAATAAAATTTAAAATCATTTATAGAAATGCAAGTCTTCATGCAAGTCTTTTCTTTATATTTTTAACTACACACACTTTTTTATTTTTTTTTCATCTGTCTTGTTCAAGAAAAGTGAGGTGAAAAGACAGTTCGGGGGATGCTAGTTGTGTATGTGTACACTGTAGTATCTTATTTTCTTGTGTTTTTACTATAAAATAGCTTTTGAAATGCATATAAATTGTGTAAAATCAGTTATCATTCGCTGCGTGTATGGCAAGCCGTTTTAACATTTAATCCTTAAAACGTACTAGTATCTATTCCATTAAGTACTAGTTCTTATTCATTAGCTACTAGTGCTTATTCTTTAGATACTCCTTTTAAAAGATAATAGTAGTTATTCATTAGATACTAGTTCTTATTTTTTAGATACTGGTACTCATTCATTAGATACTAGGGATGTAACGATTCATTCGGAGCCGGTTGAAAATCGATACAAATGTGTGACGATTCAAGTCGGTTGAGATGTTCGCGATAAATGAATCGCGATACACGTTTTAAACAGCAACCATATACTGTCACCTCGCTTTACAGGCACGATAGTAACGAGCAAGTTGTAGCTAGCATTACAGTCTGTGCGTGCACACTGCCGCGAAGAAGAGTGAAATCAGTGTGTTGTTTTCAGTAACAGTTCATTCATATGGAAGTTGAGCGCGAGCGCACCCGTGTGCATGCGCCGTCAAACAGAAGCATGGTGACGACAAGCGCGTAGTTTACATTAACTCATTCAAATCGGAGGTGTGGCGGCATTTTGACTTTCCGAAGACCAATAATCACCACAGTGAGAGGCTCAGTCACCTCCGTCTGCATGTACGAAGATAATAGGCCAAACCACATAGTGATGGGCAGACCGAGGCTTGTGTCGTATTGTGTCGACGCTTGTGACCCCTGCTGGTCAGAACAGTGTAAATGCAACAAAAACCCAGGCCAAACATGCATAAAAACACCTTTTACAAATCTATTGCAAATGCTTTATTAAAAGTAAAATCTTTTAAATGCAATTAAACTAATCATCTAATAAAATTAATTATTAAGTGTCTATGTTCTTTTATCAATTGTCAGGGCTTTTTTTGTTTGTTCCATGGATGGCTCAGATAAACAGGCCAATACGAGACTATTAACTACTATTATTACTAATGTCTAATTAAAACGTCTACAACTGTATAAAACCTGTTTAGAGATCAGGTTAAACCCACAGACACTTGTTCAGTGGTTCTCAGTGACTGCTCATGACTCATGGGTTCACAGAGATCATCGCCCCCTAGCGGTGAACCATTGACATTTCGAAACAGTGATGACGTAACAAAGCCTCGTTTACTGAAATCGCGTGACTTTGGCAGTTTGATACACGCTCCGAACCAATTGATTCGAAACAGAAGATTTGTAAAGCTTCGCCGCTTCATGAAGCAGTGTTTTGAAATTGCCACACTGAAACCACACTGACCGGCGATCTGCAGCCCCACAAGTAAATCTCACGCCAAATTGCCAAACCTGCTTTTGATATGAAAATCGATACAAATGTGTGACGATTCAAGTCGGTTGAGATGTTCGCAATAAATGAATTAATTTTCAATTAAATAAATGTTCTATATTTTAGTTCAATAATATTTATTGAATATTTTGAGGAGATCTTTTGGTACTAAATACTATTTGTGCAATAATTATGGTCCATTAATGACCACTTCAAATATTTTTCTTCTAATATTTGTATTATTTATATTACAATTAGTGTAGTAATTAAGTTTAAAATAGAGAATTCCAATGCAAAGAGGCAAAATAGAGTCATTTTGTGGCTGGAAAAATAATAATTTTCATTTGTAATGCCATTACCACTAGGTGCCTGTATGGCTCTTTAATAAATATACATGTAGGCCTATCTAGTGTAGTTGCTCAACTCCTTACTTATTTTTAGGTTTTGCATTTGAATAAATATTTAGACATGATCAAACACTAGATTTGTTTAAATGTGACATTTTAAAACGTTAATAAAACTTACATCCTAATATTTTTAATGATTCTTATATAAGCACACACAAGTGAATATTAATGAATGCGAGCAAATATAATTTAACCCAAGAAAAGTTTAAAATAGTGCTAAAAAGGCAAACGTATTTTCCCTTATATGTGTACATTAGGCTATACATATGAACTGATACTGAATCAAGATCTAAATCGATATTTGTGGAAGATCTCCTTGAAGGGACTTTTTGAGGATTTGTTTTAAAATTTCAATTGAGTTATTATTTGACATAAAATATATATTTAAATTTTACAAAGAAATATGCAGAATTTTGTCTGAGAAATAAAAGGACACTTTCATTTTATAATTTGTCTTAAATCTCATTTTGTTAAAAAAAATCGTGAAAAAAATCGTATCGTGAAATTAGTATCGTGAATCGTTACATCCCTATTAGATACTAGTGCTTATTCATTAGATACTAGTACTTATTCAGTAGATACTAGTACTTATTCAGTAGATACTAGTACTTATTCAGTAGATACAGTAGATACTAGTACTTATTCAATAGATACTAGTACTTATTCAGTAGATACAAGTACTTATTCAGTAGATACAGTAGATACTAGTACTTATTCAATAGATACTAGTACTTATTCAGTAGATACTAGTACTTATTCAGTAGATACAGTAGATACTAGTACTTATTCAATAGATACTAGTACTTATTCAGTAGATACTAGTACTTATTCAGTAGATACAGTAGATACTAGTACTTATTCAATAGATACTAGTACTTATTCAGTAGATACTAGTACTTATTCAGTAGATACAAGTACTTATTCAGTAGATACTAGTACTTATTCAGTAGATACAGTAGATACTAGTACTTATTCAATAGATACTAGTACTTATTCAGTAGATACTAGTACTTATTCAATAGATACTAGTACTTATTCAGTAGATACAAGTACTTATTCAGTAGATACTAGTACTTATTCAGTAGATACAGTAGATACTAGTACTTATTCAATAGATACTAGTACTTATTCAGTAGATACTAGTACTTATTCAGTAGATACAAGTACTTATTCAGTAGATACTAGTACTTATTCAGTAGATACAAGTACTTATTCAGTAGATACTAGTACTTATTCAGTAGATACAGTAGATACTAGTACTTATTCAATAGATACTAGTACTTATTCAGTAGATACTAGTACTTATTCAGTAGATACTAGTACTTATTCAGTAGATACTAGTACTTATTCATTAGATACTAGTACTTATTCAGTAGATACTAGTACTTATTCAGTAGATACAAGTACTTATTCAGTAGATACTAGTACTTATTCAATAGATACTAGTACTTATTCATTAGATACTAGTACTTATTCAATAGATACTAGTACTTATTCATTAGATACTAGTACTTATTCAGTAGATACTAGTACTTATTCAGTAGATACAGTAGATACTAGTACTTATTCAGTAGATACAAGTACTTATTCATTAGATACTAGTACTTATTCAGTAGATACTAGTACTTATTCAGTAGATACAGTAGATACTAGTACTTATTCAGTAGATACAAGTACTTATTCATTAGATACTAGTACTTATTCAATAGATACTAGTACTTATTCAGTAGATACAGTAGATACTAGTACTTATTCAGTAGATACAAGTACTTATTCATTAGATACTAGTACTTATTCAGTAGATACTAGTACTTATTCAGTAGATACAGTAGATACTAGTACTTATTCAGTAGATACTAGTACTTATTCAGTAGATACAAGTACTTATTCATTAGATACTAGTACTTATTCAGTAGATACTAGTACTTATTCAGTAGATACAGTAGATACTAGTACTTATTCAGTAGATACAAGTACTTATTCATTAGATACTAGTACTTATTCAATAGATACAGTAGATACTAGTACTTATTCAGTAGATACTAGTACTTATTCAGTAGATACTAGTACTCATTCATTAGATACTAGTACTCATTCATTAGATACTAGTACTTATTCAGTAGATACTAGTACTTATTCATTAGATACTACTTATTCATTAGATACTAGTACTTATTCATTAGATACTAGTACTTATTCAATAGATACTAGTACTTATTCAGTAGATACTAGTACTTATTCATTAGATACTAGTACTTATTCATTAGATACTAGTACTTATTCAGTAGATACTAGTACTTATTCAATAGATACTAGTACTTATTCATTAGATACTAGTACTTATTCAGTAGATACTAGTACTTATTCAATAGATTATTCAGTAGATACTAGTACTTGAATAAGAATAAAAATGAATAAGTACTAGTATCTATTTAATAAGTATTAGTATATATTGAATAGGTACTAGTAGCTAATGAATAAGTACTAGTAGCATGATACTAGTACAAATAGATACTAGTTCGTTTAAAGGATTAAATGTTAATGTGGCTTGCCATACTGCGTGTCTTTTAATTTGTTGAGCGTTTCCTAAAAGTTGCACAGTTCACCGGAAACACGTCACTCCCCGACTGAGCAGCACCCAGAGACGGGGTTGTGTTATGGTTTTTCTTCATAGTAATGTGACTGTAGAGTTTGAGAGCGAGATGAGCTCCGCGGGGATGCTGCAGACTCAGCTGTCCGCCATCATGAGCGTGCTGGCGAAGGCGGCGGTGGCGGAGATCGCTCGGCTGCTGGAGGAGGAGGCTTCTGCTCTTCATCAGGAGATCCGCAGGAGGAACGAGGAGATCCAGGGGCTGAAGACTCGACTGATGCTCACGGAGAACAAACTACAGACAGCCACTGCAGAGAGATGCTCTATCGGCGTACAGGTGGAGATCACAGACACGAGTGAGTCTGAGCTGACGAGTTAATGATGTCAAATAACATCATACTGTGTGTGCATATATATAATTATTGTTATTATTAAATATACTATACCTGCAGACACACGTGTGTGTGTGTATATATATATATATATATATATAGATAGATAGATGGAAGTGATTCTATAATTGGAGATACATTTTGCATGTCAAAAAGTTAGGGGAAAAAAAAAACTTCACTAACAGAAATTCTTTCCAGTATCTCATTGAAAACATTAAATTTTAATAATTCATTGCTTGCCAAACACAAATTACTTACTTTTTTACGAAAAAAAAAAAAAAAAAAAAAAATTTATATAATTGTTTGTCAACTCCGTTATACGTCAACATTGTTACTCTACTTTGGTAACAGAATTGACCATTTTAAACTTTAGCCAAAAACGCCACTTGCTAGCATAAATGCTAAGAGCACGTTGCACTAATGAAATAATAAATCTATGAATTGTTTTGTTTTGTTTTTTTTTTAAATACATCTATGGCTAATAAAAAGACTTTTAATCAACCCACTGTGTGATCAGTGATAAACTCTTTTCCTTTTGGTATTGTGGTAACAATTTTGACAATTGTAGAATTAGGAAAATATGACTATTTAGGGCTTTTATAAATAAAATACATTTACCAAAAGAAAAGTTGAAGAAAAAAAAAAAAAAAAAAAAACAACAACATTCAGACAACAAGAAATCATGATTTTCAGCAATATAAGACACTTTTTACAGAAAATATATTATGGCCTGTAACATCTTGTGATTCACAAATTATTAAAATAATTAAATATAACCATTTGAAAAAAGCATAACAAATAATGACTTTGGACACCAAATGTACCTGCAATTATAGAATCACCCAAATGTATACACGGTTCAAAAAAAAAAAATTGAGAACACTTTTTAAAAAAAAAAAAAAAAAAAAAAAAAAAAAAAAAAACACACATTGGATCTCAATGAATGAAATGTTCAATTTGAAAATCGTTATTTATATACAGTCTATGATTTGTTAAGAACAAAATTATGTGACGAGTCAATGGAAACCAAAATCATCAACACACTGAGGGCTGGATTCAGAATCATACCAACAATCAATGTAAAAAACTGAAGTTGCAGACTGATCCAACCTGCATGAAGTTCATCACAGCAGCTCATGATGTAAGTCAGGAGTGTTTACGTGCCTGTATGAACTCACAACAGCGTCTGGGCATGATCCTGATGAGATGTCCTGGGGGATCTCCTCCCAGACCTGGATCAGGGCATCAGTGAGCTTCGGATGCTCCGATACATAATGTCCCAGAGGTTCTCAATTGGATTCAGGTCTGGGGAACGTCAGGGCCAGTCAATGGCATCAATGCCTTCGTCATCTAAAAACTGCCTACACACTCCAGCCACATGAGGCCGCGCATCATGCCACCCTCACAAAGTCTGTTTCTGATAGTTTGGTCAGAAACGTGCACACCAGTATCCTGCTGGAGGTCATTTTGTAGGGCTCTGGCAGTGCTCCTCCTGTTCCTCCTCACACAAAGGAGCAGATCCCGGTCCTGCTGCTGGGTTGTTTCCCTTCTACGCCCCTGTCCAGCTCTCCTCGTCTACTGGCCTGTCTCCCGGTATCTCCTCCATGCTCTTGAAACTGTGCTGGGAGACACACCAAACCTCCTTGCTATCCTGGAGGAGCGGGACTGATTGGGTTGCAGGTACTGCCTCATGCTACAGACAATGACAAGGACCCTAACAAAACACAACTGAAGACAAATCAGTCAGGAAGAATAAGGAGAGAACAATTGCCTGTGGCCACCACCTGCTAAATCAGTCCCTTTTGTGGGTTGTCTTGCTCTTGCCTCTCCAGTGCACCTGTTGTCACTTTCATTAGCACCAAAGCAGGTGAAACTGATTCACAATCACTTATGTTTCCTAATTGGACAGATTGATATCCCTGAAGATTAACTGACTTGGTGTTGTACTGTGATGGTTAAGTGTTCCCTTAAAGGGATAGTTCACCCAAAAATGAAAATGACCCCATGATTTACTCCCCCTCAAGTCATCCTAGGTGTGTATGACATTCTTCTTTCAGACGAACACAATCTGAGTTATATTAAAAAATGTCCTGGCTCTTCCAAGCTTTATAATGGCAGCCCAAAATAAAAGTGCATCCATCCATCCATCATAAAAGTGCATCCACCCATTAAAAAAAGTGCATCTATCATCATAAAAGTGCATCCATCCATCATAAAAGTGCATCCATCCATCATAAAAGTGCATCTATCCATCATAACAGTGCATCCATCCATTATAAAAGTGCATCTATCCATCATAAAAGTGCATCTATCCATCATAACAGTGCATCCATCCATTATAAAAGTGCATCTATCCATCATAAAAGTGCATCCATTCATTATAAAAGTGCTCTACACGGCTCTGGGGGTTAATAAAGGCCTTATGAAGTGAAGTGATGCGTTTGTGTAAGAAAAATATCCATATTTAACACGTTATAAAGTCAAATATCTAGCTTCCGGTGGACCACCTTCCGTATTGAGGGTGAGTAAATTATGGGATAATTTTTGGGTGAACTTTATATATAATACTCTATATATACAGTACTGGTCAAAAGTTTGGAAACACCTTCTTATTCAATTGTTTTTCTTTATTTTTATTGATTTCAATATTGTATATTAATACTGAAGACATTGAAATGATGACAGAATGTAATGTAATCAACAAAAGCGTGTTAAATAACCCAGAGTGTGTTTTATATTTTCGATTCTTCTAAGTAGCCACTTTTTGCTTTGATGATAGCTTTGCGCACTCATGGCTTTCTCACGAGGTATAAACACCTGGAATGGTTTTCCAACCATCTTGAAGGAGTTCAGAGGTGTTGAGTACTTGTTGGCTGCTTTTCCTTCACTCTCCGGTCCAGCTCATCCCAAACCATCTCAGTTGGATTTAGAGGCCAGGTCATCTGATGCAGCACTCCATCACTCTCCTTCTTGGACAAATAGCTCTTACTCTCCATATTCTGGGTTATTTAACTCTTTGTTTTGTTGTAAAATTTGAATTAAAACATCTTATTGACATTTGACTTCTCAACAGGCGTAACGGCTCAATGGCAGGAAGCTCAGGCTGATCATCACAGCCAGGAGAAGGTCGTTGTGAAGAACCTCTCCGAGGAGAAACCGCAGTTTTCACATGCGGCGGACGTGAAGCGAGAAGAGTCCGTAATGCCGCTGAAGGAGCCGGAGGAAGAGGAGCTCAGCGGGCTGGAGTTTGAGATGAAGATCGAACAGGTGGAAGAACTTGTGGATCAGACACTGAATCAAGTTCAGGCGGAGCAGAAGCATGAAGGACAAAACCACTGCCATGACGGAAACTCTGGTTTATGGTGTTCAGGGAAAGCATTTGATCATCCGGAAAGTCTTTTGGAGTTGGAGCAGCATTCCCAGGATTTTACAGATCCGTATGTGATGATGGAGGATCCGATGACCGCGTCGACTCAGTCCGGTTTATTGGCTGTTCTGGAGAACGAGAGCTTCGGCGCTGAAGACGTTGAGTACGACTTGAATCTTCAGGATTCCCACAGACGCTCACCCAGAACGAGCGCGTCTGACTCCACGCCATTCAACGCCTCACATTCAAGCTCGTGTTTGCCCAAAACGCTCACACAGAGTCCGTATGCAGGCAAACACACGGGCGAGAAACCCTTCCGCTGTCAGTTGTGCGGTAAAGGGTTCGCACAGAGGACACGGCTGTTAACACACAGACTAGTGCACACGGGCGAAAAACCCTTCCGGTGTGAGGAGTGCGGCAAAGGCTTCACGCAGAGGACGCGGCTCATAACACACAGACTAGTGCACACGGGCGAGAAACCCTTCCGCTGTCAGCTGTGCGGGAAGACCTTCTCCAGACAGGACAACTGTCTCAGACACGTGCGCTTGCACAGCGGACAGAGATCATGAATGTGGACACGACCACACTCACACGAGGTTCTGCATATCATGTCTCAGAGTGAGATTCCTTAATTGTAACTGTGTTGCTATCTGTGGCATTTCTGCATTAAGTTCACCCAAAAATGAAAATGACCCCATGATTTACTCCCCCTCAAGTCATCCTAGGTGTGTATGACATTCTTCTTTCAGACGAACACAATCTGAGTTATATTAAAAAAAATGTCCTGGCTCTTCCAAGCTTTATAATGGCAGCCCAAAATAAAAGTGCATCTATCCATTATAAAAGTGCATCCATCCATCATAAAAGCGCATCTATCCATCATAAAAGTGCATCCATCCATTATAAAAGTGCATCCATCCATCATGAAAGTGCATCTATCCATCATGAAAGTGCATCTATCCATCATAAAAGTGCCTCTATCATCATAAAAGTGCATCTGTCCATCATAAAAGTGCTCCACATGGCTCCGTGGTTTAATAAAGGCCTTCTGAAGGGAAGTGATGCGTTTGTGTAAGAAAATATCCACATTTAAAACTTTATAGACTAAAATAACTAGCTTCCGGCGGTCAGCGGTACGCAAGTCGACTTACGGCAAAAGAGTGACCCCTGACGTGATGTATAGGAGCATCGCAAGCTTTGACGCCTCTCGCGGTTCAAACTAATAGTGCTGGGCAACAAACTCAAGCCCCTCTTCTCTTATATCGAAATCCTCCGCCATTTCTCTTTAAAAATTCTCGTTTTAGACTCTAATTCATGACCGGTGTTTTGCTCTATCCTCTGCGCTTCCGCGTTCATCTATGCGTCATGCATCAGGTCAGGTTACTCTTTCTCCATAAACCGATGCGTACGGCCGTCTGCCGGAAGTTAGTTATTTTAGTCTATAAAGTTTTAAATATGGATATTTTTCTCACACAAACGCATCACTTCGCTTCAGAAGGCCTTTATTAACCCCCGGAGCCGTGTGGAGCACTTTTATGATGGATAGATGCACTTTTATGGACTTTAAAACAGAACTTCCCTTTCACTGCCATTATAAAGCTTGGAAGAGCCAGGACATTTGTGAATATAACTCTGATTGTATTCGTCTGAAAGAAGAATGTCATACACACCTAGGATGGTTGAGGGAGAGTAAATCATGGGGTCATTTTCATTTTTGGGTGAACTAACCCTTTAAGGTCTGATTCACACATCTTACAAAAACAGCATTCCATCTTCGTCCCTCAGCGAAAATGGAATGATGCTAAAACCGCGAGTAGGAGGCGGCAAATCATTGTCTTACCGAGGTAGTCATTGAATCATTCAGTCAACTGATTCGTTCAAAACAGCTGATTCATTCAGTAACGAAACTGAAACCTTTGCTCGGAAACGCGCAGTCTCTCTACTGTTTGGAACTATAGAGGAAAAACAGACAATATTGTGTCTGTCACCTAAAAGCCTATTAAAGCTACAATATGTATTTTTTCGCCGCTAGGGGGCGCTAACCTAATTTTGTTCCAAAGTCGGCTTGCCATGGTACGTAAAGTTTTTAGAGCGAAACTACAACAGCGTTAGACGTTACGCAGTCGTCCACGTCTGTTGCCATGGTTTCTACGGCAGTAAAAGCGTAAAGCGAGGGTAACGCGGATATGACGCCATTGACAGGCGACTCCCTCACACATCCTGGTTCCTTGGTTAAAATTGCAATTTTCTCACGATTTACTAATAGTTGGAAACATTTGGGATATTGTAAGTACTCAACTGAACAAAATATACAACACTGGCCTAGTGGAGCCTAGTATCCTTTTGGATATTTTACTGCAAAAATCCTACATATTGCACCTTTAACTGTTTATTGAATTGTTGTAGGCCTATAAAGTCAATATCACATTTGCAAACGTGCTGATATTTAAGAAAACAGCACTTTTGCTTGTGTGGTATTGCTTGTAAATATAAAAAGAACCTATACGGAGACTTTTTTGCATCATGTCTTGGTTTTTGGGGCTCTTTTTCTTCTGTTTCGAGGCCCGTTTCAAGTGCAAAGGCTGCTACTGGTGCGATGTCAGGCATAGGGATCGATCGTAGTTGATCCGTGATCCGTACGGACCAGGCACCACAGTTCGAAGCGCACTTGATTCTGAGATTAATTGCAAGGTTTAACCATCATAGAGTGAAAGATTATCATTTGCATGTTTTAGGCCCTGTCAGTTTAAAAATTAAGTGTGGGCCAAAAACCAAATGTGGGTCACTTATCATAGAGCTGGTACTTTTTCCTTTTAAAGAGGATTATCTGAAGAACAAATAATGTTGAAACTAGAAATCTATCTTCAAAACAATTGCACAGAACATTCCTGTCTGAGTGCCAAAAATGTTCTTTTTCCAAAGTTTGCGTGCCTGTAACTCTAAAAGTATTAAAGATATCTTAATATCCTTCTAGATTCTGGTTCTTAATAAACTTCTCTTTTGGTATCTTCATTTTTAAGGCCCAGTACGGTTCATTTCCAGAGATATTGGGATCTCAATGCAGCTTCAAGTCCAATTTATTGAATATTACTCATTTACAATGGTCGAAAACCAAATGTCACTTTTCACATAGGCAATACTCATTATCTGAAGAATAAATCATGTTGAAACTAGAAATGTATTTAGTTTACTTCTATCAAAACAATTGCATAGAACATTCCATTCTGAGTGCCAAAAATACACTGAAATGATCATGTCGAGGCACATTAGTAGTATTACTTGCTCTCAGTTGTCTCTTCATAACATTCTATATTTGAATCAGTTTCAGTGATATTTGGAAGAGATTTGGTTAATTTTTAATAGCTTCTGAAGCTAGTAAGATTTTGAATTGTAACTACATGTTTGAATCAAGTTTCTAGGAAAGTGTGTTTGCTCCCCTAACACATATTATTCACTTCAATAAACCAAAAGATTTGCCTCGCCTGCATATTACAATCCTATTGTTATGACATGTAAGGGCACATTTGGTGGAATCACTGATAATACCTCAAATTTTTAAACATTTAAGGGCTCTCACACTTGAAATAGTTAACTCTGGGTAATTCTAAACCCTGGGTAAATGGGATCCTGGGTAATCTTATTTTAGGTTTACAAATAATCCCGGTTATTCATAAACTGACGTCACACTATACATTCCTAAACCCTGGTTTATTGTTCTTATATGCATATATGCTGTTTCAACAGTCATGCCTGGATAAACACTTAAAATCACATTCGGTTTCCAACCATTGAAAATGGGTCAAATTTAACAATTTGGACTTGGAGCTGCATTGAGATCCCAATATCTCTGGGATTAAACCGTATTGGGCCTTAAAAATGAAGAATCCAAAAGACAAGTTTATTAAGAACCAGAATCTAGAAGGGTGTTGAGATATCTTCAATGCTTCCTGACTTACAGGCATGCAAACTTTGGAAAAAGAACATTTATGGCACTTAGACTGGAATGTTCTATACAACTGTGTTGATAGAAAAACACAAGATACATTTCTGGTTTCAACATCATTTGTTCTTCCTCTTTAAAAGATAAAAGTATCATCTGTATGAAAAGTGACCCACATTTGGTTTTTGACCTTTGAAATGTGTACAGTTTACTCATGGAGCCGCTTTAAGATCTCCATATCTCTGGAACTGAACCATCGAGGGCCTTTAAAATGAAGATACCGAAAGAAAAGTTTAAGAATCAAAATATAAAAGGATATTAAGATATCTTTAATACTTCTTGAGTTACAGGCATGCAAACTTCGGAGGGAAAAACATGAAAAGTGCTTATTTCCCATTTTTGAACGGTCACCGTTGGCATATAATACAACAAAGATTGATAAAGTCATCAGATTTCACTAATAGATCTACCAATCTCTGTGTGAAAATAAAATAATGATGCTGCCATCTTTCTAAAGTCATTTTTACACCCCTGTAATTTGGCTCCAAAACTCAGGTGAAAATGGTCATTTTGACCCTCCTCTACAAAACAGTGATTACTCAGTCAATATACATCTGTGACATTTCATATTCTGGCTTTCATCACTATTTATGTTTGTCTTTCTACAGAAAAGAAATTATCAAAATCTAAATGTTTAGCCGGGGACCTGCTAATCCTGATGCCAAACTTATAATTTATGGCTGTATTTTAAGAAAATATTTAATGTGGCTACCCACACCCTACTTTATTTTCAGGATAGAGTCATAAGTTTGTTATTATTAATAATAATAAAACATTTTATTTGTAATGCACCATTCTTATACTCAAAGCGCTACAACACATTACAAAAACAAGCGAAATAATACATAAAATATGATATGATATTGTTGGACGATGTGTGAAACAGGCCTGATGCTGATCTTTAATGTTTTATCATATTCGGTATAATCTGATTTTCACTCTTGAAATTGTCGAACAAACGTGTTGACGTAATCCTCAGGTATCTTGCTCTGTGTTTCTGGTCACATTTGACGCTGGATTAACCCTCAGTAATCATGATTTGATTTCACACTGTATATTAAGCCCTTGATTAATGTTTTATTCGCATATTTACGAGGTTAATAATAATAACATTGGTTGGGCAGGTACGGCATGTGATGCACATGTTTTAATAACAGCTCATCATCTGTGGAAATTTTGCCTCGTAAATCTGCCTTGATTCTTCTGAATTATAATAAATCTCTTTTTACTCCAGTTAACACACCTGCAATATTTTAGCGGTTTCCATCAGTGAAAGTTTCATTACACAAAGTACATGAATATTTAATGAGGTTAGTGCTGTTGAGATTATGATTATGATTATTGATTTTTTTTTATTGTACCTCAGTTCAGAGTTGGCTGTGTTTAAACTGGCAGTTTCAGATTGCAGTTGTAAAACTAGAGTTAAAAGTGTCCATGTTTTCTGAAGCTGTTGACCCAGGGTTAAGTTTTCTGAAGCTGTTGACCCAGGGTTAAGTTTTCTGAAGCTGTTGACCCAGGGTTAAGTGACCCATTGATCGACGCTGACCGCATGAATACATTTACCTGCTCAAAGAATATGAATAATGATTTAATGTTTCTTTAATGTCGACCTGTACTGATGCATTTGTGCTGATCTGTGCTATTTATGATTTTTAATGTGTAATGTTAACTTCTGAATCACATGGAGGTTTTTTTTCTCATTAAACACTCTTAAATCTTCTCACAGAAACCCTCACAGCCTTATTTCTGTGCTGATCACTGTATATATATATATATAATATTTGAATAATATTTTGTACAGCGATCTCACATGCTCATTTCAAAGAGAACTAAGAACATTTGTTTTAAAGGTTCAAGTTAATGATATTTAATTGTCAAAGTTGTTTGGTGGTTTTATTTTTATTATAATAATAACAGCCAGCAATATGTTTTTTTTCCCTTATTTATTTATGTACATATATTAATTTATTTAGTGGCAAAATGTTGTTGTTTTTTTTGTAAATAACCAACCAGCAAAAAGTCAGATTATTTTTTTTTTCTTATTTATTTATTTACATTTATTAAATTAACAACCAGCAATAAATCAGGTTATTTATTTATTTATTTATTTATTTAAATGTATTTATCTATTTAGTGGCAAAATGTTTATTTTTTTTTAAATAACCAACCAGCAAAAAAAGCAGATTTTTTTATTATAATAATAACAGCCAGCAATATGTTTTTTTTCCTTATTTATTTATTTACATGTATCAATTTATTTAGTGGCAAAATATGTAAATAACAACAAACCAACAAGTCAGTTTTTTCTTTTTTTTTTTCTTTTTTTTGTAAATAACTAACCAGCAAAAAGTTATTTTTTCTTCTTTATCTTCCTAAAACAGTGTTTTACAGTTTCACGTTCATATTTAATTATCCGAGTTTTATTATAGAAGATTCACAACAGATGGAGCGTCTCCTCGAGCTGATCCGAGTGACGGCGTGACGGACCGAGAGCGACTGCGGATGGGATCGGCGGAACATTCCCACCGGAGCGAACGGGAAGAGGAGGCAAGAAGCCGCTGCGAGCCTGAGATCTCAACTGCTCTCCGGACTTCTTCCTGGTGCCCGTATGGAAGTCGTGAAGCCCGTCAGGAGGAGCCAGAAACATGGAACTGGTTCTGTATATGGAAGGGAGCCGGGATGCCGTCTGGTGCAGGTGCGTGTCCGAGCCGGAGAGCGTGAGTCTGAGGGACGGCGGCTGGAGGAGATCCGGTAACGTGTTTCTTCTGCTCGTTCCTGCAGCTCGGAGCTTCAGATCGGTTTTCTCCGATTGGAAACGTCTGCTAAGTGAGTGTTCGTCCTGGTTTTCCTCTTCCACAGCTTCCTCTAGGCTCTTGTCGTAGGTCTGGCTGAGGTGCGCGAGGTTTTGAATGGCCAGCCACGGCTCGGAGCGTAACCGCTGCCGGCTCCGCGGAAGCACCGGAGAACCGTCCGCTCGGAAATTGAAG
This sequence comes from Coreius guichenoti, assembly GCA_039654105.1. NCBI lineage: Eukaryota > Metazoa > Chordata > Actinopteri > Cypriniformes > Gobionidae > Coreius > Coreius guichenoti. The sequence goes on along the minus strand of CM077175.1, from coordinate 381,531 downwards.
ATGTTTTCGCCATCTGAGTTGGGAGAGTTTGTTTTCAGCTCGATGTCCGAGGGCGACATGCAGGAGACGGGCGAGGTGTCGGGCGACGGGGGGACGTTCAGATAGCGGCGCGTCACGCTGCTGCCGTCGCAGCTCAGATCGGTGGCGATGATGATGATATCGCGTCCTCGGGCCCGGCAGGCGTCCAGCAGCACCGTCAGCGTGTCCGGATCCTGGGCGTTGATGGCGTAAACGAGGGCCGACGCTCCGGAGTAATCCTCCATACTGGCATCGGCGCCGGCGGCGATCAGGGCGGCCGCCACCTCGGCTCCGGCCCGCTCCATGCAGGCGTACATGAGAGCCGTGCGGCCCGTCTTGTCCTGGATGTTCGGGTCGGCCTGGTTACTAAGAAGAAACTGAATCAATCTCAGCATGGCCGGCCCGGACTGATCGGCGCGGAGAGCTCGGCAGGCGGCCAGCAGCGGCGTCTCTCCTCTCTGGTTCCTCTCGTTGACCTGAGCGCCTCCTTCCACCAGCAGACGGACCAGCCGCAGCTTACCCAGCCGGGCGGCGCTGATGAGCGGACTGCCGTCCAACAGGAGACCCGCCGGCTCCGTCATCCTGGGGTCAAACTCACACACATCAGTTCATCTTCACCCGTCATAATCATCATAAAAAGTCAAAATTATGACACACAAATTCAAAATTTACATATTAAATCAAAATTATGCAATAAAAAGTCAAAATTTACAAAAAATTTAAATTGACCATGCGATAAGTCGAAATTGACAAAAAGTTAACATTGACAGTCAATTATGCAATAAAGTCGAAATTGACAAATGTAAAATGTACATACTAAGTCATAATTATGTGATAAACCGAAATTGACAAATTCAAAATTTACATACTGTCAATCATGCAATAAGACGTTGAAATTGACATATTAAGTCTTAAATATGCAATAAAAGTCAATTATGACAAAAAAATTTGGAATTGACAGTCATAATTTCTGCTTTTTATTACAATTATGACAGAGTCAAAGAGTCAAAATTTACATTCTGAGTCATAATTTCTACTTTTTTTATGTCATAATTATATTTAATTCCTGCTCTTTATGTGATGTGATGTATAGGATTCTTTTTTTAACTAAACATTCTGTTTCACTCAAAAACGCATCACATTATGGGAGGAAAATTATTAATATTGAATCAAATTTAGGTTTGAATGATCTTAAAAATGAAGGAAGAACTTTCGGTTTAAGTGACTCAAACCGTATTCAACAGAGGTCGTTATGAAAATAAAATGATTTCAATGTCATATTTATGAAGTAAAACGTCAATTATGAGGAAAAGTCAAAATTATGACAAAGGTAATTATAAGAAAAAAGTCAAAATT
>CM077175.1:340157-377657 GCA_039654105.1 Coreius guichenoti | reverse complement strand
AGTTTCTATTGATATTCTATAAGATTTTTTTATTCAAAAACAAAAATAGAATCAAATACACAGTTTTGTTGCAATTTATACAGGAGTTCTTCTTCCACGCTTGGAATCCCATAGAACCGTGTAGTAAAAAGTTATGAAATTTGGCACACTGATAGAGGACAGTCTGAACATCAACCACACCAATTTTGGAGTCTCTAACTTAATCCCTCTAGCGCCACCACCTGTCCAAAGTTTCTCTTACGTTTATGCTAATACCCATAAGGACTAGAAACAAATTTTCCCTCTGATTCCTTGGCTTAAGACGCTCCGATTGCATGTCATTTTCCGTCATGAAAACCTACTTTTTCGAACTACTCCTAGACGGTTCTAGGCAAAAAACTTAACAAAAGCTGTTTGATAAACCCAACCGTTCTCGAATAACACGAAAATTTAACAAAGAGCACACCAAATTGGATGTAGGCTATATCTCCACAACGCTTTAGCGTATTCAGACTAAATGTGGTACATGTCATCATAAGCATGAGGCTATGCTACATGCAGCGTTTCAGCACAGCGCCACCTACTGGTCAGGAGATATGAAAAATGCTTATGATGACGTACCAAATTTAGTCTGAATACACTAAAGCGTTGTGGAGATATAGCCTCGCGTCGAATTTGGCGTCTTTATTAAATTCGTTTGAGCATTATTCGAGAACGGTTGGGTTTATCAAACAGCTTTTGTTAAGTTTTTTGCCTAGAACCGTCTAGGAGTAGTTCGAAAAAGTAGGTTTTCATGACGGAAAATGACATGCAATCGGAGCGTCTTAAGCCAAGGAATCAGAGGGAAAATTTGTTTCTAGTCCTTATGGGTATTAGCATAAACGTAAGAGAAACTTTGGACAGGTGGTGGCGCTAGAGGGATTAAGTTAGAGACTCCAAAATTGGTGTGGTTGATGTTCAGACTGTCCTCTATCAGTGTGCCAAATTTCACCTTAAACAAGAAGTTGCTATATAGATATTATGAATTAGACAACTCGTAAACATACTACTTTATTACTAGATGCACAAAAAAGCATGATGAGTCACGGAAACACGGCTGGGAGCTTCAGAGCAACTGCAACAATGAGCAATTAAAGACATTTTTATATTATTTTAGTCAAAATGGCTGAAGAATCACGTGTAATATGCTTATCACTTTTGATCAGTAGGTGGCGCTGTTACCAAACTAATGTTGCTTGGTCAGTGTGAGGAGCCAATGACACATAAAGGCCACATGGTCTGAAGATGATCTGAGACTATTTTGGTGAAAATCGGACCAACGGTGTCGTCGGAGTTAAAAAAGTAGTTTCTCAAAGAAATTCAAAATGGCGGACAGCAAGTTCTACCGAATATATGGCATAATTGGTATCAATGTTCTCGGCACGACTCGAGGAGTCTATAAAGACCAGTTTCATTAAAATAGGCAAAATTAATCAAAAGCTATTAGCATTTTTTTGAAATTATAATTTTTGACCACAAGGTGGCGCTGCTCCGAAACTTTTTGAGTACCTTCAGGGCATGGTCCACATACCGAGTTTTGTAATGATATGAAAATAAAACATTTTACGACAAAATTCAAAATGGACGACGCCCAGAATGGCCGATATGTGAAAATTGTGTATCATTCGACTCGGTGTGCTGCACTGAATCAAAAGAGACCAGTTTTTTTGGGTTCAGAAGTTATAAGCAAAAATAGCCATTTTTCAAATGTTGTATTTTATGAATACATTATCGTATCGTTACGAAACTCTGTATGTGGACGGTGGACCATACCCTGAACGTACTCAAAAAGTTTTGGAGCAGCGCCACCTTGTGGTCAAAAATTATCATTTAAAAAAAAATCCTGCTATCTTTTGATTAATTTTGCATGTTTTAATGAAACTGGTCTTGATAGATTCCTCGAGTCGTGCCGAGAACATTGATACCAATTATGCCATATATTCGGTCGAATTTTCTGTCCGCCATTTTGAATTTCTTTGGGAAACTACTTTTTTAACTCCTCCTACTCCAAAATTGCCATTCTGGGCATCGGCCAATTTTCCCATATCGGCCGTTCTGGGTGTCGGCCATTTTGAATTTTGTCGTAAAATGTTGTCCTACACCGTTGGTCCGATTTTCATTAAAATAGTCTCAGATCATCTTCAGACCATGTGGCCTTTAAATGTGTCATTGGCTCCTCACACTGACCACACAACATTAGTTTGGTAACAGCGCCACCTACTGATCAAAAGTGATAAGCATATTACAAGTGATTCTTCAGCCATTTTGACTAAAATAATATATACACAATTACCATCGCACACCTGTTGGTAATAGATGGGTGCGTAGGAAAGAGGATAAACAAATCCAAAAATCTCAAAAATAAAAGGAAATCCCGCACACTATCAATGCTTGCAGAAAATATCAAAAACTTTTTATTAGCAACGTTTCGGTCTCATGACCAAAAAAGTTTTTGATATTTTCTGCAAGCATTGATAGTGTGCGGGATTTCCTTTTATTTTTGAGACTAAAATAATATAAAAATGTCTTTAGTTGCTCTGAATTGCTGTGTGTTTCCTTGACTCATGCTCTTTCATGCATGCAGCTGTATTTTCATTTTTTTCTAGTAATAAGGTATGTTTACGAGCTGTTTAATTCATAATATCTATATAGCAACTTCTTGTTTAAGGTGATCACTGTAATAAAGGTGGCTTTTGTTGTCTCTGTAGGTAAAATAATGAATGTTGCGTATATATAATCACTGGCACTCTTTACTGTTATAGAGCCAATTATAAGAACTAAAGCAGTTCAAGGGGAAGTTAAGGGGAAGGATGTTTATCTGCTCAACGCCGTCAGTGATTTTCCACTGCCTCTCTGAAAACCTTGAGTTTCTAGAGCATTCTTGCACTCTGATTGTCCTTCATTAACTCGTACATTTCCAGTGTCTCTCGAGTGCTTGAAAACATTTCCTTGGACTCTTTGCTGAGTTTGCACAGGTCTGATCCTCCACATGACTGCTCTCTAGGGCAGGATGACCCAATATCAGCTGTTTAAAAGATTAAGAACAATGCATTGGAATTCTGCACTTTTGATGTGAGGGTTATATTATTATTTTCTCTCTATATTAATATCTACTAGGATGCATGCTTTATTTTGCTGCATCTATGCATCAGTAAATGCAGCATTACATGTGTGCATCTTACAGGACTGATTGTTCCAAACTATCCATTCGTTCTGCTTTTGTCTTACAGACTCCAGAATCATAAATCATCACATTTTGGTCCACGAGTCGAAGAATCGAGAAGGTGTCGGTGACTCCGCCTCCGCGCGATAAATGAGACTGTGGCGCGCGACCAATAATAAGCAAATGCGCCACACTTTCAGACGGATCAGGTGACGAACCTGCGCACATTCGAGAAACACCAGCTGGAAGGTTTTAGAAGCACTCAAGTCTTCGCTGAGAGATACTTTTTTTATTCTGCTCGGGAAACTTTAAAGGTATGTCTAATGCTGAAATTATGATGCTATTCATGGATATATTTAATGCAAGTTCAATGCAATACACAATATTTCTGTATATTTAAATTTAAAGCAGTGATTAGTGATGTTGCCTCATGTGCTGTGTTGCAGCTTCATCATCATCATCATCATCATGCAAGTTCGTATCAACAGCGCGGATGTGAAATACACAGAGACGCACATCGAGTCTCGGTACTGTTACCACACGGCATCTGTGTGTAGAGATGGAGGCGCGCTCACTGTAAGTGCCTCAACTCCTTCAAATCATGCGTGTGTGTGTGTGTGTTTTATTAGCACAGTCTGTGTGATTATTAAAGTTGCATTGCATTTTTTTTCCCTTATTTGAGTCGCTGACATGCCACTACTGTTAAACAAAAGGGAACAGGCGTTCTCTTAAAGTTCTCTTAAAGGGACAGCTCACTCAAACATTCTGTCATCAACCCTCATGTTATTCCAAACCTGTACGACTTCCTTTCTTCTGTTGAGCACAGAAGAAGATAATTTGAAGAATGTGGGTAACCAAGCCGTTGTTATTCCCCATTGACTTCCATAGTATTTTTTTCCCCCCATACTATGGAAGTCAATGGGGACTAACAACTGTTTGGTTAGTAAAATGAGGGAATGGATAAAAATTATATTATGCACAATTTAGTAAAAACGACGGAACAAATTATTATATTGTACGCATGATTTAGTAAAACGAGGGAACGAATTATATTGTGCGCATTTAGTAAAACAATTTAGTAAAACGAGGGAACAAATTATATTGTGCGCACAATTTAGTAAAATGAGGGAACGAATTATATTGTGCGCACAAATAAGTAAAACGAGGGAGCGAATTATATTGTGCGCACAATTTAGTAAAATGAGGGAACGAATTATATTGTGCGCACAATTTAGTAAAACGAGGGAGCGAATTATATTGTGCGCACGATTTAGTAAAATGAGGGAACGAATTATATTGTGCGCACAAATTAGTAAAACGCGGGAACGAATTATATTGTGCGCACGATTTAGTAAAACGAGGGAACGAATTATATTGTGCGCATGATTTTGTAAAACGCAGGAACGAATTACATTGTGCGCACAATTTAGTAAAACGAGGGAGCGAATTATATTGTGCGCACAATTTAGTAAAACAATTTAGTAAAACAAGGGAACAAATTATATTGTGCGCACAAATAAGTAAAACGAGGGAGCAAATTATATTGTGCGCATGATTTAATAAAACAATTTAGTAAAACAAGGGAACGAATTATATTGTGTGCACAAATAAGTAAAACGAGGGAGCGAATTATATTGTGCACACAATTTAGTAAAACGAGGGAACAAATTATATTGTGCGCACAATTTAGTAAAACGAGGGAACAAATTATATTGTGCGCACAATTTAGTAAAACGAGGGAACGAATTATATTGTGCGCACAATTTAGTAAAACGAGGGAACGAATTATATTGTGCGCACAATTTAGTAAAACGAGGGAACGAATTATATTGTGCGCACAATTTAGTAAAACGAGGGAACGAATTATATTGTGCGCACAATTTAGTAAAACGAGGGAACGAATTATATTGTGCGCGTTTAGTAAAACAATTTAGTAAAACGAGGGAACAAATTACATTGTGCGCACAAATAAGTAAAACAAGGGAGTGAATTATATTGTGCGCACAATTTAGTAAAACGAGGGAGTGAATTATATTGTGCGCACGATTTAGTAAAACGAGGGAACGAATTATATTGTGCGCACAATTTAGTAAAACGAGGGAACGAATTATATTGTGCGCACAATTTAGTAAAACGAGGGAGTGAATTATATTGTGCGCACAATTTAGTAAAACGAGGGAACGAATTATATTGTGCGCACAATATAGTAAAATGAGGGAACGAATTATATTGTGCGCACAATTTAGTAAAATGAGGGAACGAATTATATTGTGCGCACAAATAAGTAAAACGAGGGAGCGAATTATATTGTGCGCACAATTTAGTAAAATGAGGGAACGAATTATATTGTGCGCACAAATTAGTAAAACGCGGGAACGAATTATATTGTGCGCACGATTTAGTAAAATGAGGGAACGAATTATATTGTGCGCACAAATTAGTAAAACGCGGGAACGAATTATATTGTGCGCACGATTTAGTAAAACGAGGGAACGAATTATATTGTGCGCATGATTTTGTAAAACGCAGGAACGAATTACATTGTGCGCACAATTTAGTAAAACGAGGGAGCGAATTATATTGTGCGCACAATTTAGTAAAACAATTTAGTAAAACAAGGGAACAAATTATATTGTGCGCACAAATAAGTAAAACGAGGGAGCGAATTATATTGTGCGCATGATTTAATAAAACAATTTAGTAAAACAAGGGAACGAATTATATTGTGTGCACAAATAAGTAAAACGAGGGAGCGAATTATATTGTGCACACAATTTAGTAAAACGAGGGAACAAATTATATTGTGCGCACAATTTAGTAAAACGAGGGAACGAATTATATTGTGCGCACAATTTAGTAAAACGAGGGAACGAATTATATTGTGCGCACAATTTAGTAAAACGAGGGAACGAATTATATTGTGCGCACAATTTAGTAAAACGAGGGAACGAATTATATTGTGCGCACAATTTAGTAAAACGAGGGAACGAATTATATTGTGCGCACAATTTAGTAAAACGAGGGAACGAATTATATTGTGCGCGTTTAGTAAAACAATTTAGTAAAACGAGGGAACAAATTACATTGTGCGCACAAATAAGTAAAACAAGGGAGTGAATTATATTGTGCGCACAATTTAGTAAAACGAGGGAGTGAATTATATTGTGCGCACGATTTAGTAAAACGAGGGAACGAATTATATTGTGCGCACAATTTAGTAAAACGAGGGAACGAATTATATTGTGCGCACAATTTAGTAAAACGAGGGAGTGAATTATATTGTGCGCACAATTTAGTAAAACGAGGGAACGAATTATATTGTGCGCACAATTTAGTAAAACGAGGGAACGAATTATATTGTGCGCACAATATAGTAAAATGAGGGAACGAATTATATTGTGCACACAATTTTGTAAAACGCAGGAACGAATTATATTGTGCGCACAATTTAGTAAAACGAGGGAGTGAATTATATTGTGCGCACGATTTAGTAAAACGAGGGAACGAATTATATTGTGCGCACAATTTAGTAAAACAAGGGAACGAATTATATTGTGCGCACAATTTAGTAAAACGAGGGAGTGAATTATATTGTGCGCACGATTTAGTAAAACGAGGGAGTGAATTATATTGTGCGCACAATTTAGTAAAACGAGGGAGCGAATTATTGTGCACACAATTTAGTAAAACAATTTAGTAAAACAAGGGAACAAATTATATTGTGTGCACAAATAAGTAAAACGTGGGAACGAATTATATCGTGCACATGATTTAGTAAAACGAGGAATGAATTATTATAACATGCGCACAATTTAATAAAACGAGGGAACAAATTATATTGGGAACTGATGAGTAACTATAGAGACTAACTAGAACGTATTGAGAAGCCAAGGAGACAAACTAGTGGCGGGAAACTGAGAACAAAGGAGACTAATGAGTGCGAACTCAAAGTCCATCAAAATGAAACTAACTGTACATAACTGTGACAGTACGCCTCCTCCTGGAAAGGTGCGACCTCACGCCAACAGTCCAAACGAGGGAGGAGGCTGAGGTGGAGGACGTATGGTAGGTGGAGGACAGAAACCCGGGAGAGGTGATGACAGGAGAAACCAGGGTGGTGCAGATGGTGGGAGGAGCCAGTGGAACCCCAGAGTCCAGCCAGGATGGAGACATTGAAGGAGGGAGGAGACATGGCAGGGATCTCCTTGCAGAGGCCATGGGGACGACTGATAATGACAGAGCCAATGGTGGTGGAGCCCTAGGCAGAGACAGACAGCAGATGGAACCAAGCAACTCCGAAGGCTTCGGCAACTGCAACGGAGCTGCAGTGACGACCCACCGATGTGAAACTGGGGTACCGGAGGGCCGATGCGGAGCCAGACGGAGCCATAGGGGTGGAGAGCCAGAGTGCAGCGGACGGCTCGTAGGTCCATGGCATAGGACGGGTGACGTCTAACCCAGGCGTCTGGTGCCTGGTGAAGCCGTAGGGCCGATGGTCCCTAGTGGAGCCGAGGGAGGGAGGAACGAAGGCGGAGGAGTCAGGGCGACGGGTTGAAGTGGAGTGACAGGATCAGCGGCCGGAGGCGGAGCGGGGGGATCCACATGCTTGGGCAAAGCTTGTGACCGTAAGACCCGAGGCATAGCCATACTGAAAAGCGTCTGGGTAGACGAGGGGCTGCAGGGCTGCAGGGAACCAGTGAAGTCGGGGCTGAAGAACCAGCTGGATCTTTATGAGGAGATGGGAGAGAGGCTGAGTAGGATCGGTACAAATACAATCTCAATACGGGGCGATGTGCTGGGCAGGACCAGCGGCAATGAAGGCACAGACGATTCAGAGCTGGATAGGGCCAGCGATGATGAACAGACATTCATACTGGTATGGACTGGTGATGAAAAGAGTTTGTGGGTGGGCAGGGTGGGACGTTCTGCCTCTGTTTGCCAGTCGATAAGACTCTCATCCGTGTCCAGCTCCACCAACACTTCCTCTGGCACAGGTGTTGCCAGCTCTGGTCAGACTCAGGCTCCGGGGCGATGGTCAGCGCTGTCCTCATCACGTTAGCTCCCCGTCTGCGGTGGGCTCTGGCTGCTTATCTGTGGTGCGGGGTGAAGGCTGGCTGGGCTCCAGGCTTGGCGCAGTGAATTGCCGCTCTCCAGATACCTTCTTTCCTATCAAGTATGTCCAATGGAAAACAATAGTGCTTATAGTCATATGGATAATCAGTTGTCATTTCTGCAGGTTCTGATAGGTTAACGGTCCAGATAATTCTAGCAGCATCCGAACATGGTTTTCTGTTCTTGACGCAAATGAGACATTATCTTTGACTTTGTTCTGTATATGTGAGGGTCACTTCTGGAAGGACTCTTCTCATCTGAATATCTCAACTCTCCTGGAGACTGTTCCTGTGACACATGCCTCTAAAAGTAATAAACAACCCCTGTGAGCACAATTAGATCAAACACAGGCGATATCTTTTCCCTTCGAAGGCTGAGTTTTTGTCCGAACTTCACTGGAACTGAACCATGCAAACTACATCCACACAACGTACTGATACACACTGATCACTGTCATAGTTTAACATTGACAAACTGTGCTATAAATCCTGTGTATGTTGTTCAGGTGACGCCGTCCAGCACCGAGTTCACCTTCCGCACGGAGAGGACGGTGCCCAGGCTGGGCGTGATGCTGGTGGGATGGGGTGGGAATAACGGCACCACGGTCACAGCTGCTGTCCTGGCCAATAAACTGGGTCTGACCTGGGAAACCAAGACCGGTGTGAAGGTACAGAGTCTGAGATTTAGCTAACTGTGCCAATGTTTTGAAGTTGAAAGACACAGATTTACATTAGACATCAAGCAGCGACCCAATACAGTGTCCTTAAATCAAACATTAACGTTAAAAAATACCAATAATAATATACAATATAGTTGTAAGCAGCAATTATTGGGGCCAAGCACAACAGAAGCACTACAATGCTAGCAGCAGACCAACTGCAAAAATGAGTAAAGACATTTGGAGACAATTTTAAGCAAAAAGGTTGAAAACCCACAAATACATTGAGTTGTATAGATCCAATTTCATGTTTTGTTTAATTATAGCGCCACCAAGTGGCACAGTCCCACCACTTTTTGTGTGTGTCCTCAGTGTGCCCCCATACATAAGCGTCAAATTTGGTGAAATTATCTAATTTCATTTAGGACTTATAGACATTTGTATTTATGAGCATATAAAAAAATAACCCACACCCGACTTTGATTGCGTTTTTTGCCACTTACTATCAAAATTTTGACATTTGGCCTTAAACATTTAGTCAAACCGCTATGATTCCGATTTTCCTACGGTGGTTTCGTCTCGATCGGACTAACGCAGGGATGTCCAAACTCGGTCCTGGAGGGCCACTGTCCTGCAGAGTTTAGCTCCAACTTGCCACATGCACCTGGAAGTTTCTAGTATGCCTAGTAAGAGCTTGATTAGCTTGTTCAGGTGTGTTTAATTGGGGCTGGAGCTGATCTCTGCAGGACAGTGGCCCTCCAGGAGCAGGATTGGACACCCCTGGACTAACGGTTTTGAAGATATTCGCGAAAGTAGTTTAAAAGCTAAATTACAACGTTGAACAAACCATAAGGCGAAACCTGGCATGTTGGGTATCGTTGGACTCGGCAAGGATTCAGGAATCTAGGGATATGACTCCCATTTTAACCACATCCAAAGTTATAAGCATGTGAATATTTGATTTTACCACTAGGTGGTGCTGGCTTGAAACTTCTCAGGCTCCTTCAGGGCATCACGCCGATGACCCATACCGAGTTTCGTAACGATACGCTAATGCGTTCATAAAATACAGCATTTTACTACAAAGTTCAAAATGGCCTACGCCCAAAATGGACAAAAATTGGATTTGACTCGGCATGCCACCCCGAATCTAACAAGACCACTTTTATGACTTTTAGGCAAACCGTTCAGAAGTTAGCCATTTTTAGCCATAGCCATTTTTAAGTATCTCCGGACCAGTAGGTGGCGCTGTGCCAAAACGCAGAATGTAGCCTCAGGTCATGCTTGTGACGATCTGTACCAAGTTTGGTCAGAATACGATAAAGCGTTGCAAAGATACAGACTTATGTCTATTTTCATAAGTGCTACGTAAAATTTGTTTGTGCGTTATTCAAAAACACTTTGATGAATCGACTTGAATTCCATAACTTTGTTGGCATTGTCTGAAGATGATCTGGTTGAATTTTCATGCAAATCGGATAAACCGCCTAAGAGGAGTTCAAAAAAGTAGATTTTTTGGCAGGAATATTGGTACTACTGAAAATGACGTCATAGGGTTCAATCAAAACGTCTTGAGTCTCGGAATCAGAGGGAAAATATTTTTTTCTAAGTTTTTAGCCCTTACGGTTCAAAAGTTATTAGCACAAACCTAAGTGCAACTTTGGACAGTTGGTGGCGCTAGAGGGATTGAGTTAGAGATTCCAAATTTGCTGTGGTGACAGATCAGACTGTCCTCTATCTGTGTACCAAATATCATAACTTTCCCGCAAGCTGTTCTATGGGCTGCCATAGACTCGAGAGCAGAAGAATAATAATAAGAAGAAGAATAGGAACTTCAACGATTACAATACCTTCAGGTGCTTGGCCCCTAAATATAATGCATACTAATATTTTTGCACATAAAACAACACAACAAAAATAACCCAAACCAAACAACATGGAGCAACTGCAATATTACTCCAGTATTAGTATGGATGCACAACCTTTAACTTCCACAAAACATGTGGGTAACAAGATCCCATTAGATGACGTTATTCTGTGACATTAGTTACAGTAATCTTTGTAAATAGCTTGTTTTGTCCTTCTTTCAGAAAGCGAATTATTACGGCTCATTGCTGGAATCCTCCACGGTGTGTTTGGGATCTGGTCCGGACGGAGAGGTTTACGTTCCCTTCAGAGATCTGCTGCCGATGGTGCATCCCAATGACATCGTTTTTGACGGTAAATAGAGCGATAAAGAGAAAACATCCGATGAGCCGGTCTTTATCTCACACTCCTGTTATTGCACAATAATGATGCAGGCTGGGATATCTCGTCTCTGAATCTGGGCGGAGCCATGGAGCGCGCTCAGGTTCTGGACTGGAGCCTGCAGGAGAAGCTCCGCCCACTCATGAACCAGCTCAAGCCCAGACCCTCCGTCTACATCCCAGAGTTCATTGCTGCTAACCAGGAGCACAGGGCTGACCACCTCATCAGAGGAACCAAAGCAGAGCAGGTGCACTATCTACTGTTCACAGGGCCATTATGTTTTGGTAACACATTATAATAAGGCTTTGAGTAAATATTTGATGTCTAAGGGATTCAGCTGAAAAAAAGGATTGGGAATCCCTGCATTAACTAATGGAACCTTATTGAAAAGTGTTAATATTTTTACTCTATAATTTGCATTTTATTACCCACACATACACACACTTTCAAACACACTCACTCGCTCACTCACTCACTCACACACACACACACACACACAAACACTCACTCACTCACACACACAAACACTCACTCACTCACACACACAAACACTCACTCACTCACTCACACACACACACACAAACACTCACTCACTCACTCACACACACACAAACACTCTCACACACACACACACACACTCTCTCACACACACACACACAAACACTCACTCACTCACTCACACACAAACACTCACTCACTCACACACAAACACTCACTCACACACACTCACTCACTCACTCACACACACTCACTCACTCACTCACTCACACACACTCACTCGCTCGCTCACTCACTCACTCACTCACTCGCTCGCTCACTCACTCACTCACTCAAACAAACACACACAAACACTCACTCACTCACACACAAACACTCACTCACTCACTCACTCACACACAAACACTCACTCACTCACACACACACACTCACTCACTCACTCACACACACTCACTCACTCACTCACTCACACACACTCACTCACTCACTCACTCACTCACTCACTCAAACAAACACACACAAACACTCACTCACTCACTCACTCACACACAAACACTCACTCACTCACTCACACACACACACTCACTCACTCACACTCACACACACACACACAAACACTCACTCACTCACTCACACACACACACAAACACTCACTCACTCACTCACTCACACACAAACACTCACTCACTCACTCACACACAAACACTCACTCACTCACTCACTCACACTCACTCACTCACTCACTCACTCACTCACTCACTCACTCACTCACTCACTCACTCACACACACACAAACACTCACTCACTCACACACACAAACACTCACTCACTCACACACTCACTCACTCACTCACTCACTCACAAACTCACACACATACACACACACACTCACTCACTCTCACACACACACACTCACTCACACACACTCACTCACTCACACACATACACACACACACACTCACTCACTCACTCTCACACACACACTCACTCACTCACTCACAAACTCACACACATACACACACACACTCACTCACTCACACTCACACACTCACACACACACACACACACACACACACTCACTAACTCACACACACACACACACACTCACTAACTCACTCACTCACACACACTCACTCACACACATACACACACTCACTCACATACACACACACACTCACTCACACACACACACACACATACTCACACACTCTCTCACACATTCACACACACACTCACACACACACTCACACACACACACACACTCACTCTCACACACTCTCTCTCACACACACACACACATTATCAAATGTTCTCCTATAGTTGAAGATGTTTCTCTGTCGTTGTGTCAGGTGGCTCAGATCCGCAGGGACATCTGCGACTTCCGAGAGAAGAGCGGCGTGGATAAAGTCATCGTTCTCTGGACGGCGAACACTGAGAGATTCTGTGACGTCGCTCCAGGCGTCAATGACACTGCGGAGAATCTGCTGAACACCATCGAGGTGCGGCGTTCACTTCCTCTAACACGACACAATAAAGCTCTATAAATCACACAAAACACATTTATGATGCATTCGTTGTTCTGTCCGGTTTCTGTCTCAGACGGGAGGGGAAGTGTCTCCTTCCACCATGTTTGCGGTGGCCAGTATTCTGGAGGGCTGCGCGTACATCAACGGATCCCCGCAGAACACGTTTGTGCCCGGAGCCGTGGATCTGGCCATCCAGCGTGGAGTCTTCATCAGCGGAGATGACTTCAAATCCGGCCAGACCAAACTCAAGTCTGTTCTGGTGGACTTCCTGGTCAGTGCTGGAATCAAGGTAAGAGAACTACTCGTCTGCGTTAAAGAGGACCTATTATACCATGTCATGTCTTTTTGTGCTCTACTAGAGCAGGTTTTCCTGCTTGAATGTTGATTATTTCCTCATATTCTCCATTGTTGCGGCTCCTCTCTTCCCAGTCTGTCAGTAACGCTCTGTTTAGTTCCTGTCTCTATGAAGCCCCTCCTTCTGAAAAGAACACTGTGCTCTGATTGGTCGGCTGGAGCAGTGTGTTGTGATTGGTGTTTGGGAAATGTCCCGCCCCTTACCATAACCACCAGTTTCAACACACTACTAACTACCTCAACCAGGCCCCGCCCCTTTATTCTGCGTATGAATTATTATAATGAGGAATATTGTGACGTGTTGGTCACGTAAGAAAACTCAAGACTACAATGGAGGCGTTTCAGGAGTTCAGAAACACTGACACTGATCGAGAGAAGAACTCATCATAGGTGTTCTTTGGTGTCCCATATTTTATATAATTTTCTGGTAACACTTTTTTTTGTTTTTTTACATTTTCAGCCAACCTCTATAGTGAGTTATAATCATCTTGGCAACAACGACGGGCTCAATCTGTCGGCGCCGCAGCAGTTTCGCTCTAAAGAGATCTCAAAGAGTAACGTGGTGGATGATATAGTGCGGTCCAACCCGATCCTGTACCGGCCCGGAGAGAAACCTGACCACTGTGTGAGTGTGCATATGGATCATTTGATCAAATATACACTAGTGTTCAAAAGATTGGTGTCAGTTAGATTTTTTTATCAATACTCTTATTCATGATTAAACTGATCAAAAGTGACAGTAATGACATTTATAATGTTACAAAAGATTCTGTTTCAAATAAACACATTTTATATCGATACATATAACAGATACACTAGCGGTTAAAAGATTGGAATATTTAAGATTTTATGTTTCTGAAAGAGTCTCTTCTGCTCATTTATCTGATCATAAATCCAGTAAAACAGTGAAATATTACTCCAGTGTAAATCATCTGTTCTCTATGTGAATATATAGTAAAGTGTAATTTATTCCTGTGATCAAAGCTGAATTTATCATCATTACTCCAGTCTTCAGTGTCACATGATCCTTCACAAATCATTCTCATATGAGGATTTGATGCTCAACAAACATTTATGATTATTATCAGTGTTGATATTTTTGTGATGCATTATCATTCAAAAATTTGGGGAAAGAAAGAAAAAAATGATCAAAAGTGACATTAAAGACATTTATAATGTTACAAAGACTCTATTTCAAATAAAGGCTGTTCTTTTGAACTGAATATTAATCAAAGAATCCTGAAAAATACAATTTATCAATGTTTTCAACACTGATAATAATCATAAATGTTTGTTGAGCATCAAATCCTCATATGAGAATGATTTGTGAAGGATCATGTGACACTGAAGACTGGAGTAATGATGATAAATTCAGCTTTGATCACAGGAAGAAATTACACTTTACTATATATTCACATAGAGAACAGATGATCTACACTGGAGTAATATTTCACTGTTTTACTGGATTTATGATCAAATAAACGCAGAAGACTCTTTCACAAACTCAAAATATGATCTAATGTAGTATTTTGAAAATAGTATTCTACAAGGAAAGATTGTTGCAATGTAAATATAATGATCAAATGTGATTTGTGTTTGTGTGAACAGGTGGTTATTAAATATGTGCCCTATGTGGGCGACAGCAAGCGAGCGATGGATGAGTACACGTCCGAGATCATGATGGGTGGAACCAACACGATCACCATGCACAACACCTGCGAGGTCAGTCTGTGCAGGGAATCATGCAGCTCAAATTAATCAGAAATCATGTCTAAATATAGCTGCGAGCAATTATCAGGTTCAAGCGTTAAGGCCTTTCAGCACATCTGCATAAAAAGATATTATGTTTTATTTAGCAAGCATGTAACCACTTAAATAGATGGAAAAGACCAATTACAGCCAATACAGGCATTTTACCATAGGAAATATATGTTTTTTAAGGCTTTTTAACAGTTATAGCGCCACTTATGGTCCGACGTCCATAAAAGTTTCCATGCTTCTTTAGGATCACGTGACGCATGCACACGCCCAATTTTGTGATGTTGTACGCAAATCAGGCAGGAAGAGGGCCACTTTCAGCCATTTCATGGGATTTGCCATAATTTTTACACCTTTTTAACAGTCATAGCCCCACATAAGTGTGCATGCTTCTTTAGAATCATGTGCTCACATAATGATGCAAAGTTCTGAGTTTTCGTTTAGGAACAATAGGCTTTTTGGGTAGACTTGGCCATGCCTGTTTTTTTAAATGACCCTGCTATAGCTATCCAAAGGCCAAAGGTCAACATTTTTTTTGATAATTATTGGCCTAGAGAGTCCCGAGAATTGTGCAGTGGTTTTATCGAGGTTGAGCCAAAAACCTAGGACTAGTTCGCCAAAGTTGATTTTTGAAATAATCTCCAATATTTAACGAACGATTCGGCGGACAGTGGTGGTCCTATAGGCAAAGTTGCTCAGCATGAGGAGTTCTAGCATGCGGTATGAATGACGTGGCCGTGTGCGAAAAATCGCACGATACACAACCCTTTACGCACGCGAAAAAAACGCGAAGGCGCACCCCCAGTGGCCGATTAATTTCGAATTTCTCACAGGCCTCTAGTGCCGTGAGTCAAACAGGCCCAGCGAGTTTCGTTCAGGCCGGCCTCCATTAACCTTGTCTGATCAAACTTCATTGGCCAATGGCGGACATGTTTTTTGAGATGCATCAGTGTCCTTATAGACAATCATGGCACCTCGGTCAAAGGCACTGCATGCCGATTTTCAAGTCAGTCGGACTAACGGTGAAGTAGTTCTAGCTATTTTCATGTTTTTTTTTCCTGTTATAGCACCACCAAGTGGCCAGCCGCCGTGTCCTTTTTCACACAACCACAGAATGAGCTCTTACATAGGCGCACCAAGTTTGATGAAAATATCTCATTCCGTTCACGAGTTATAGCCAATTTAGTGAAAGTGGCTCCTCCCACTTTGAACGTTTTTCCCTTAGGGACCGTGAACCGGAGTTTTGACTTTTGAATTTTTTTGATGACTATTCAGACTCCAGAGAATCTTGCTGCACTGGTTTAGTTCCGATCGGGCCAAAAACCTAGGACTAGTTCGCAAAAGTAGGTTTTTCAAAAAAATCCAAAATACCCAAAAATTTCGCCAGAAAGAAGTTATGAGCCATTTCGTACTTTTGAGTGCTGTAGCGCCCCCGTCAAGCCGATTTGGGCTAGCTTTGGTGACGCTGTAGGTGGTGTGAGTACTACCAGCCCTCAAAGTTTCAAGTCTCTACGACTTACGGTTTGGTCTGCCCGATCAGTTTTAGGGGAGAAAGCTGATACTTGGAAAATGTAACAATTACAATAGGGTTTCTAATTAATTAAAATCACGAAACATACAACATGCAAATATTACAAAGATGTCATGACTGTCGATTTTGAATACAATGGTCTGTATGTGAATGCTTCAACCAGAAGCAATTGTGGAGAACATGTCGTCACGGTCATAACGAATGCATTTATTGTGATGTTCAGGACTCTCTGCTGGCCAGTCCCATTATCTTGGATCTGGTGATCCTGACAGAACTGTGTCAGAGAATCACATTCTGCACTCGGGAGGATCCGGTTTTCCAGAGTTTCCACAGCGTCCTGTCGCTGCTCAGCTTCCTCTGCAAAGCCCCGCTTGTGCCACAGGGGGCGCCGGTGGTCAACGCGTTCTTCCGCCAGCGTGCGTGCATCGAAAACATCATGAGGTGAGATGAACGTCTGTGCCGATTGCCTTTAAGTCATGCATCGTCTCTGACAGCATTGGCATGAAATCGAGTGTTTGTGTTTGTCGTTGGGCAGGGCGTGTCTCGGCCTCCCGCCTCAGAATCACATGCAGCTGGAGCACAAGATGGAGAAGAGCTTCATGCATTCAGCCAAAAACCTCATCCATCATCCTGTCCTCGTCAACGGGAAGATCGACCACATCAGCGCTTATCAGTCGGCCAAATACATCGAGATTAAGAGTCATGAGAAGATGCAGCACTCCGTCTCATAGAAACCCTCACAGTGGAGCATGAAAACAAACCCAGATGTGAAGTTTACCACTATTTTAATTAGAATATTGTGCATTACAGTCCTTTACGAATGCACATCCTTAACTGAGTTATATGCATTTGACTATGAAAATATGAATGGCTTCTGTTCTTGTTTAGTGAGTACCATGCTTTCCCAACCATGGAGTGTTTTCCAGGTTTTGTACATTAATGCACTGAGAAAAACCACTAGTTTTTGAACAAAATGAAAAAAAAAAAGCATCATTCCTGAAAAGTGAGAATTGTTGCATTTGGTAAATAAATGCAGTAGAAAATGATGATGAAAGTCATTGGGTTGAGTCATTTTGGGGCGGGTTTTCGCTTTAATACTAATATATGAATATAGTGCAAAACTGGGAGTGACGGGATTCAAATAAATAAATTAATTCAAATCAATGACTAAAATTATTCAAATAAAATAATTAGTTAAATTTAATAAAAAATGAGATTCAAAGAAAAATATAGTAATCAATTTATTAAATAGATTAAAACAACTACGCACATTAGATTAAATAAATAACACATTTAAGTACATTAGGCTACCATACTGAGTGGAAAAATATGTATATAATTATAGATTCATAACATTAGTTTTTCAGAAATTGGGTGTTTATAAAAGACGCCTTTTAAATTTTAGAATGGTGACGAGGATGATTCAATAATTGGCTACTAATATTCTGCTTTAATAGGTTTAACAACTATTTCAGTTTTCTGTTTCTTTGTCTCACTAACACGTAGATATTTAAATGGAATAAAATGCCAAAAATAGCTAGCTAGGGTAGTGTAAAGCACTTTCTCCGACATGGCAATGAGACCTGTTTTGTTCGTGGTCCATAAATGACTAAATCAAACGACATTTCTCATTGCTTTTGTTCTACCGTTCTATACACACGTGTTTTTCACCCCTTGTTCTGCTGTATGTGAAATTAGTCTGTTCTCAGCCATAAAAAATAAAGTTCTAAATTACAGTTTCCATACTCTGTAACACTGTAAACAATAAACACTGGTACATAGAGTAGGTCTACACATTGTGCATGTGGTACGGTATGTAAATAATTGTCGTATGCAAATAATCTGTGGCGTCAGTTCGTTTCTGGATCAGGATCACCGTGGCCCTCTAGAGCAGGGATGCCCAATCCTGTTCCTGGAGATCTACCTCCCAGCAGAGGTTCAGATCCAACCCTGATCAAACACACCTGTCTGTAATGATCAAGTGTTCCTGAAGATCTTCATTAGCTGCTTCAGGTGTGTTTGATCAGGGTTGGATCTGAACTTTGCAGGGAGGTAGATCTCCAGGAACAGGATTGGGCATCCCTGCTCCAGTGGATGCGAGTGTTAAAGCAAGAAACCCCTACTTGCTTATATTGCACGAAATGTGTTTCAAAAATAGCAGAGGGCCTAACACAGATCCTCGTGGCACTCCATGATTCACTGTTATCTATATTTTTTTCCTCTCTGGCATAGTGTCAATACGTTTCCTCTGAGAACTTCAACACCAATGTTATCCCATGCTTTCTGCAAATGAAGCTTTCCTTTGAATGTACAATAGATCTGTCCAGTTTATTTTCCAACTTGCCCCACATGTGCTCGATGGGGTTGAGGTCCGGGCTTTGAGGGGCCAGTCCATCATTTTCCTGCAATAGTCAGAAGAATGTTTCGGGTCTTTGTCCTCTTGGAAAATAAATCCAGGCCCAATAAGACGACTCCCAGATGCCAAGTGTTCTAATAATTTTGGCCACCACTGTATGATCTAAACCACTTTAATGCCTGTCCCTGAGTATTTTATGATCTGTGGTGTCGATTGCGGCACTAAGATCAAGTAAAACTAGTATTGAGATAACAGCCTTGGTCAGCAGCTAAAAGCAGGTCATTTGTAATTTTATGATGGGGTCTGAATCCAGACTGAAAATTTTCATAGATATAATTTTTTTTTTTGCAAGAATGAGCACAAACCTTTTCTAAAAATCCAGAAAATCACATTGTATGATTTTTAAATAATTTGCATTTTATTGCATGACATAAGTATTTGATCACCTACCAACCAGTAAGAATTCCGGCTCTCACAGACCTGTTAGTTTTTCTTTAAGAAGCCCTCCTGTTCTCCACTCATTACCTGTATTAACTGCACCTGTTTGAACTCATTACCTGTATAAAAGACACCTGTCCACACACTCAATCAAACAGACTCCAACCTCTCCACAATGGCCAAGACCAGAGAGCTGTGTAAGGACATCAGGGATAAAATTGTAGACCTGCACAAGGCTGGGATGGGCTACAGGACAATCGGCAAGCAGCTTGGTGAGAAGGCAACAACTGTTGGCGCAATTATTAGAAAATGGAAGAAGTTCAAGATGACGGTCAATCTCCCTCGGTCTGGGGCACCATGCAAGATCTCACCTCGTGGGGCATCAGTGATCATGAGGAAGGTGAGGGATCAGCCCAGAACTACACGGCAGGACCTGGTCAATGACCTGAAGAGAGCTGGGACCACAGTCTCAAAGAAAACCATTAGTAACACACTACGCCGTCATGGATTAAAATCCTGCAGCGCACGCAAGGTCCCCCTGCTCAAGCCAGCGCATGTCCAGGCCCGTCTGAAGTTTGCCAATGACCATCTGGATGATCCAGAGGAGGAATGGGAGAAGGTCATGTGGTCTGATGAGACAAAAATAGAGCTTTTTGGTCTAAACTCCACTCGCCGTGTTTGGAGGAAGAAGAAGGATGAGTACAACCCCAAGAACACCATCCCAACCGTGAAGCATGGAGGTGGAAACATCATTCTTTGGGGATGCTTTTCTGCAAAGGGGACAGGACGACTGCACCGTATTGAGGGGAGGATGGATGGGGCCATGTATCGTGAGATCTTGGCCAACAACCTCCTTCCCTCAGTAAGAGCATTGAAGATGGGTCGTGGCTGGGTCTTCCAGCATGACAACGACCCGAAACACACAGCCAGGGCAACTAAGGAGTGGCTCCGTAAGAAGCATCTCAAGGTCCTGGAGTGGCCTAGCCAGTCTCCAGACCTGAACCCAATAGAAAATCTTTGGAGGGAGCTGAAAGTCCGTATTGCCCAGCGACAGCCCCGAAACCTGAAGGATCTGGAGAAGGTCTGTATGGAGGAGTGGGCCAAAATCCCTGCTGCAGTGTGTGCAAACCTGGTCAAGAACTACAGGAAACGTATGATCTCTGTAATTGCAAACAAAGGTTTCTGTACCAAATATTAAGTTCTGCTTTTCTGATGTATCAAATACTTATGTCATGCAATAAAATGCAAATTAATTACTTAAAAATCATACAATGTGATTTTCTGGATTTTTATTTTAGATTCCGTCTCTCACAGTTGAAGAGTACCTATGATAAAAATTACAGACTTCTACATGCTTTGTAAGTGGGCAAACCTGCAAAATCGGCAGTGTATCAAATACTTGTTCTCCCCACTGTATATATCATCTACACCAGCCATTGTGCTTGGTCCCGATGACCACCTCAAGTTAAACTGCATTGTTTCATTGCCCTTCTGTGTCGTTGCCCACAACGCTTTGCTGACAGGTCTGTGAAACAGAAAACAGGGAAACAATAAAAGGCATGACTTACATTGCATCCAGCTAGCCAACTCCTTCCAATCTCCATGATATTTATTTATTTCTTCATTTGAACACCCTGTGAAAGGATTTTTTTGTAAAGATAAAACCGAATTTAAATTAACCTCGGAAGAGATATTGCGCCTACTTGAAAGTTGAGAACGGTCCAATCAGATGAGGCCAAAATATATAAAAACAATATTGATTGGCTAAAATCAAAAGTGGGAGGGTCTGGGGCGCAGCGCTCGGTTCCCCGAGGACAATCTGAAACAAGCCAATTAGAGCTCAGCCTCAAGTCATATGCATTTAAAAAAAATCTACGGACCTAATAGAGGGTATGCATTGACGTCACTTTCCCGCCGGAGCACGCCTCCTCAGCCGGACTGAGTGGCAGAAGAGCTGCTGCATGACTGGATTTAAAGGGGTCATATGTTTCTAAAAAGAACATTATTTTGTGTAGCCTATTTGGTTTAATGCAATGTGTTTACGCAGTTTTAGGTTAAAGAAAAGTCATTATTTGACACATACTGTACATTATTGTTGCTCCTCTATGCCCCTCCTTTCTGAAACGCGTCGATTTTTACAAAGCTCATCGTTCTGAAAAACGCGGTGTGGTCTGATTGGCCAGCGATCCAGTGCGTTGTGATTGGCCTGAATACCTTAGGCGTGTGACAGAAATGTCACGCTTCTTACCATATTTGGAACATCAGCTCCCAAAGCAAAGCAATATTGACAGGTGATAATGTCGGTCCTACCTTATCAATTCGAGCCCGAATCTGATCCAGATGACCAAGATCGATCAACACTGCCAGCGCGACTGGACCAGAACGTATCAGATTGGTAAGTTTGCATTTATCGTAGAAACGACAAAGACACAGAAACGGTCTGTGCTCTCCCAGGAGCTAGAAACAGTCCTCCGAAAAATGCGCAGCACAGAGTCGAATATTTGTGTTGTGCTGTTCTGGAACTGTTGTAACTAAAGATTAACCATTGTTTTCTAATTGTCCCCTCTTTTGGAAGGCCAAACAAAGTACAAACCCGATTCCAAAAAAGTTGGGAAACTGTACAAATTGTGAATAAAAACAGAATGCAATGATGTGGAAGTTTCAAATTTCAATATTTTATTCAGAATACAACATAGATGACATATCAAATGTTTAAACTGAGAAAATGTATCATTTTAAGGGAAAAATAAGTTGATTTTAAATTTCATGGCATCAACACATCTCAAAAAAGTTGGGACAAGGCCATGTTTACCACTGTGTGGCATCCCCTCTTCTTTTTATAACAGTCTGCAAACGTCTGGGGACTGAGGAGACAAGTTGCTCAAGTTTAGGAATAGGAATGTTGTCCCATTCTTGTCTAATACAGGCTTCTAGTTGCTCAACTGTCTTAGGTCTTCTTTGTCGCATCTTCCTCTTTATGATGCGCCAAATGTTTTCTATGGGTGAAAGATCTGGACTGCAGGCTGGCCATTTCAGTACCCGGATCCTTCTTCTACGCAGCCATGATGTTGTAATTGATGCAGTATGTGGTCTGGCATTGTCATGTTGGAAAATGCAAGGTCTTCCCTGAAAGAGACGACGTCTGGATGGGAGCATGTGTTGTTCTAGAACTTGGATATACCTTTCAGCATTGATGGTGCCTTTCCAGATGTGTAAGCTGCCCATGCCACACACACTCATGCAACCCCATACCATCAGAGATGCAGGCTTCTGAACTGAGTGCTGATAACAACTTGGGTTGTCCTTGTCCTCTTTAGTCAGGATGACATGGCGTCCCAGTTTTCCAAAAAGAACTTCAGATTTTGATTCGTCTGACCAGAGAACAGTTTTCCACTTTGCCACAGTCCATTTTAAATGAGCCTTGGCTCAGAGAAAACGCCTGTGCTTCTGGATCATGTTTAGATATGGCTTCTTTTTTGACCTATAGAGTTTTAGCCGGCAACAGTGAATGGCACGGTGGATTGTGTTCACCGACAATGTTTTCTGGAAGTATTCCTGAGCCCATGTTGTGATTTCCATTACAGTAGCATTCCTGTATGTGATGCAGTGCCGTCTAAGGGCCCGAAGATCACGGGCATCCAGTATGGTTTGCCGGCCTTGACCCTTACGCACAGAGATTGTTCCAGATTCTCTGAATCTTTGGATGATATTATGCACTGTAGATGATGATAACTTCAAACTCTTTGCAATTTTTCTCTGAGAAACTCCTTTCTGATATTGCTCCACTATTTTTCGCCGCAGCATTGGGGGAATTGGTGATCCTCTGCCCGTCTTGACTTCTGAGAGACACTGTCACTCTGAGAGGCTCTTTTTATACCCAATCATGTTGCCAATTGACCTAATAAGTTGCAAATTGGTCCTCCAGCTGTTCCTTATATGTACATTTAACTTTTCCGGCCTCTTATTGCTACCTGTCCCAACTTTTTTGGAATGTGTAGCTCTCATGAAATCCAAAATGAGCCAATATTTGGCATGACATTTCAAAATGTCTCACTTTCAACATTTGATATGTTATCTATATTCTATTGTGAATAAAATATAAGTTTATGAGATTTGTAAATTATTGCATTCCTTTTTTATTCCCAATTTGTACAGTGTCCCAACTTTTTTGGAATCGGGTTTGTAGTTTGGCTTTCGGAACGAAAAACACAGTGTCTCCACGACATGGTGGCGCCGGCAGCAACAACACTACAGCGAGAATAAAAGTTACACCTTCTTTCTTTGCGTATACATTTGGGCGGTGTTATGAAACTCTGCCCCCACAGACTGACGTAGATTTGTGGGGGCGTGTTTGAATGAAGCATTTTAGGAAGGTGTGGCTGAGCCTTAACTTTTACAAAGAATATCTCCTTGGGTTTGAGACTTTGCAACTCTGCAGATCTTATACATGCACAAACAGCTACATAACACACTAAAGAGAAAGGAAAACAAGAAATCGCATCATATGACCCCTTTAATAGAGGAAACTGTGAAAACAAACAAACCTTTTAAACTAAAGGTTGGACTCGAAATAGTGTTCCATACAACTTACCAAAGATCCAGTGATCCATGGATATTGACATGCAGCCAGGAATCGTGTTTCCTGACATTTATTTGAGTCTGATTTCGACGCCGGGGAAATACATAAAGCAAATTTGCCTTTGAACGCTTTATATAAATACTATATAGTTAGGTCTAAATCCGGGTGATCACTTATATCAGTGTTATATATATCGTCATATCGTCCAGCCCTAAAACTTATATAGTTTTTTTCAGTGTTTATTTAAAAACATCCAATTATGCAGAATATAAGATGGTAAATATTTAATTGATGAGTTGTCAATACGATATATAACAAAACAATATATAGGGTATGATTTTACCCCAAAATTCAACATATTGACACAACGATAACTGCAAATCCACGTTTGGGCGGTGAGGCGGTGCAGTGCAATGCAGTGTTGACAGAACCGGGCTAATATGGTCATACTTCCTGGTTCTAGTAAGAACTCGAGCTGCTGCCTTTTGGACCAGCTGGAGTTTGTTTATTAAGCATGCAGGGCAACCACCCAGTAGAGCATTACAATAATCTAGCCTTGAGGTCATGAACGCATGAACTAACTGTTTAGCATTTTGCATTGAGAGCATACACCTATCAGGCATAACATTATGACCACCTTCCTAATATTGTGTTGGTCCCCCTTTTGCTGATCCGTCGAGGCATGGACTCCACTAGACCCCTGAAGGTGTGCTGTGGTATCTGGCACCAAGATGTTAGCAGCAGATCCTTTAAGTCCTGTACGTTGCGAGGTGGGGCCTCCATGGATCGGACTTGTTTGTTCAGCACATCCCACAGATGCTCGATTGGATTGAGATCTGGGGAATTTGGACCCAAGGTTTCCCAGCAGAACATTGCCCAAAGCATCACACTGCCTCCGCCGGCTTGCCTTCTTCCCATAGTGCATCCTGGTGCCATGTGTTCCCCAGGTAAGCCACGCACACGCACCCGGCCATCCACGTGATGTAAAAGAAAACGTGATTCATCAGACCAGGCCACCTTCTTCCATTGCTCCGTGGTCCAGTTCTGATGCTCACGTGCCACTGTTGGTGCTTTCGGCGGTGGACAGGGGTCAACATGGGCACCCTGACTGGTCTGCGGCATATGCAGCCCCATACGCAACAAACTGCGATGCACTGTGTATTCTGACACCTTTCTATCAGAACCAGCATTAACTTCTTGAGCAATTTGAGCTCCAGTAGCTCGTCTGTTTGATCGGACCACACGGGCCAGCCTTCGCTCCTCACGTGCATCATTGAGCCTTGGCCGCCCATGACCCTGTCGCCGGTTCACCACTGTTCCTTCCTTGGAGCACTTTTGATAGATACTGACCACTGCAGACCGGGAACACCCCACAAGAGCTGCAGTTTTGGAGATGCTCTGACCCAGTCGTCTAGCCATCACAATTTGGCCCTTGTCAAACTCTCTCAAATCCTTACGCTCGCCCATTTTTCCTGCTTCTAACACATCAACTTTGAGGACAAAATGTTCACTTGTTGAAGAGATAATCAATGTTATTCACTTCACCTGCCAGTGCTCATAATGTTATACCTGATTGGTTTTTAAGATGGAAGAATGTGGTTTTACAGAATTATTTTATGTGTTTTTGAGCAAGATGATCAAAGGGGGAGACTTGATATAGTTTAATAGTGTTTAATGTTCAATTATGTTGGAATTATTAGAACAATTTTAAATTACACTGGGTTACCATTGTGGAGAAGAGTGGAGCATTTGCTTAGGCTGTGGACCGATACAGAACATGTTATTTCTGCTTTGCCCATAAAGCATTTCATGCTTAGCATTTAACATGCTGTGCTATAGCTAATAATTTGGAAGCTAGCCAGTACAGTCTTACAATTTAGTCATGTGATGCAAAAATATAAGAAATTAAATGAATTAATCCCATTAGGGAACCATATTAAAATAATTTATAGACTACTTAATTGGGATACTTAAAAATGACTTCATTCCATGATTTTTAACAAATTATGTTTGTTTAACTTAATTGATTTATGTGGAACTGATGTACAAGATCAAATCATGTAAATCCAACACACTTTTTTTTCCAGCGTAGAACTGAAAGTTAAGGTTATCTGTTTATTTACCCTTAAACTCAACCAGGTATGTGGCATAACTTGCTTTCTGAAAATGCACACCCAGCTTTGTTTCTGCGTAAGTCCTGCCCGTCCCAAGCCAGTCCAACACTAAACAGGTTACATCCATATGCACAGAGAAACTGAACCAGAAAACATGTCAACTAAAGGTAAGATCATTTAATCGTTTAAATATAATTTATTCATTAGATGACTACACTTATTTAAATAGGTGCCTTTACATTATTCTTGTATTTTGTAATTGTTCAGGATTTGATTGTTTACTGTAATGCTTTGTGTCTAACACAGAACTAAAATACTAAAAATTGAAAGAAAACAAAATATGCAGAATTGAACTAAATAATGATTGTAGGATCTCTTTTTTCCTCAGAAGCAGGATTGATCAAATAAAGACGGATATAAAGAAGGAAAAGTAGAATGTGCGACCGATCCCAGCAAGACTGAAGCGGTTCAGAGCATCTCTGGAGAGAGAGAAAGAGAACATGAGAAGACTGGAGGAAAGAGAGATGGAGGAGAGAATGGAAAGAGAAGAAAAAAAGGACCTGGACATTTGGATCCAAGAAGAGAAGGGCAGAACAATGCACTTTTCTCAGATCACAATATGGAATGGCTGATTTAAGCTGTCTTTGTTTATTCTGGGGGTCGGAGTTCAGTATGCACCTGAGCTCTTAGCGGTTCTGTTCCCTGACGCTCCAGCTGTGGAAGTCGGATTGTCTGTCGAGTATTTGGCCAAGCTGGCTTGGCTTTGGAGCTGCAGAAAGCGGGAGTTTTTTTGGGGCGGTCGCTGGAGTTTCAATGAAAGCTGCAGAAAAGCTGGAAACACTGACACACTGCTGCATTCAATGATCTGTTTATGATTGACAACCAGCATGAGTTCACAAATCAAGCTTTATTATGGACTGTTAAGACGTTATCAGCAGCCTTGTGTACTTTTCTCATTCATTTCCTCCTCCAGGATTTTAAAGAATTCTTGGCTAACATTTTACAATAAAGTTTCATTTGAGTTTCAATCAGTTTTAGTTAACATAAATTAACAATGAATTTTAATGTTAATTTCAACATTTACTAATACATTTTTAAAATCTAAAGTTGTATTTGGTAACATTAGTTAATACACTGTGAATTTGGTTAAGATGTAACATGTATGTTCTGTTTCGGTTTTGGTTTCACTCTGTTTGCTCTGTTCCCAGTTGCCTGTGTTCATAGTTAGTTTCCTTGGTTAATTAATCCCACACCTGTTCTGTTTTACCTTGATTAATATTCCTTGTGTATTTAAGCCCTTAGTTCTCCCCAGTTTTTTGTCTTGCATTAACGTTGCATATTAGGTTAGTGTCTCTCATTCTTGTTCCTGTATTCTCCTGAGTGTGAGTTAAAATCTACATATATTGAATTCTCTATTGTCGTGTTTACTAACCAGCTATTCGTAACAGAATGCAAGACCTAGAGTAGATTTTTCTGTGTCCTGTCTCTTGTGCCCCTCATTGGTTCCCCCAGCTCAAAGTCTCCTGTGCCCCGCTGGTTCCTTCCACCTCAAAGTCTCCTGTGCCCTGTTTGTTCCCCCCAGCTCAAAGTCTTCTGTGCCCCCGCTGGTTCCTTCCACCTCAAAGTCTCCTGTGCCCCCGCTGGTTCCTTCCACCTCAAAGTCTCCTGTGCCCCGCTGGTTCCTTCCACCTCAAAGTCTCCTGTGCCCTGTTTGTTCCCCCCAGCTCAAAGTCTCCTGTGCCCCCACTGGTTCCTTCCACCTCAAAGTCTTCTGTGCCCTGTTTGTTCCTTCCACCTCAAAGTCTTCTGTGCCCCCGCTGGTTCCTTCCACCTCAAAGTCTCCTGTGCCCCCGCTGGTTCCTTCCACCTCAAAGTCTTCTGTGCCCCCACTGGTTCCTTCCACCTCAAAGTCTCCTGTGCCCTGTTTGTTCCCCCCAGCTCAAAGTCTTCTGTGCCCCCGCTGGTTCCTTCCACCTCAAAGTCTTCTGTGCCCTGTTTGTTCCCCCCAGCTCAAAGTCTCCTGTGCCCCCGCTGGTTCCTTCCACCTCAAAGTCTTCTGTGCCCCCGTTGGTTCCTTCCACCTCAAAGTCTTCTGTGCCCCCGCTGGTTCCTTCCACCTCAAAGTCTTCTGTGCCCCCGCTGGTTTCTTCCACCTCAAAGTCTTCTGTGCCCTGTTTGTTCCTTCCACCTCAAAGTCTTCTGTGCCCCCGCTGGTTCCTTCCACCTCAAAGTCTTCTGTGCCCCCGCTGGTTCCTTCCACCTCAAAGTCTTCTGTGCCCTGTTTGTTCCTTCCACCTCAAAGTCTTCTGTGCCCCCGCTGGTTCCTTCCACCTCAAAGTCTTCTGTGCCCCCGCTGGTTCCTTCCACCTCAAAGTCTTCTGTGCCCCCGCTGGTTCCTTCCACCTCAAAGTCTCCTGTGCCCTGTTTGTTCCCCCCAGCTCAAAGTCTTCTGTGCCCCCGCTGGTTCCTTCCACCTCAAAGTCTTCTGTGCCCCCATTGGTTCCTTCCACCTCAAAGTCTCCTGTGCCCCCGCTGGTTCCTTCCACCTCAAAGTCTTCTGTGCCCTGTTTGTTCCCCCCAGCTCAAAGTCTTCTGTGCCCCCGCTGGTTCCTTCCACCTCAAAGTCTCCTGTGCCCTGTTTGTTCCCCCCAGCTCAAAGTCTTCTGTGCCCCCGCTGGTTCCTTCCACCTCAAAGTCTCCTGTGCCCCCGCTGGTTCCTTCCACCTCAAAGTCTCCTGTGCCCCGCTGGTTCCTTCCACCTCAAAGTCTCCTGTGCCCCCGCTGGTTCCTTCCACCTCAAAGTCTCCTGTGCCCCGCTGGTTCCTTCCACCTCAAAGTCTCCTGTGCCCTGTTTGTTCCCCCCAGCTCAAAGTCTCCTGTGCCCCCACTGGTTCCTTCCACCTCAAAGTCTCCTGTGCCCCCGCTGGTTCCTTCCACCTCAAAGTCTCCTGTGCCCCCGCTGGTTCCTTCCACCTCAAAGTCTTCTGTGCCCCCGCTGGTTCCTTCCACCTCAAAGTCTTCTGTGCCCCCGCTGGTTCCTTCCACCTCAAAGTCTTCTGTGCCCTGTTTGTTCCTTCCACCTCAAAGTCTCCTGTGCCCCCGCTGGTTCCTTCCACCTCAAAGTCTTCTGTGCCCCCGCTGGTTCCTTCCACCTCAAAGTCTCCTGTGCCCCTGCTGGTTCCTTCCACCTCAAAGTCTTCTGTGCCCCCACTGGTTCCTTCCACCTCAAAGTCTCCTGTGCCCTGTTTGTTCCCCCCAGCTCAAAGTCTTCTGTGCCCCCGCTGGTTCCTTCCACCTCAAAGTCTTCTGTGCCCTGTTTGTTCCCCCCAGCTCAAAGTCTCCTGTGCCCCCGCTGGTTCCTTCCACCTCAAAGTCTTCTGTGCCCCCGTTGGTTCCTTCCACCTCAAAGTCTTCTGTGCCCCCGCTGGTTCCTTCCACCTCAAAGTCTTCTGTGCCCCCGCTGGTTTCTTCCACCTCAAAGTCTTCTGTGCCCTGTTTGTTCCTTCCACCTCAAAGTCTCCTGTGCCCCCGCTGGTTCCTTCCACCTCAAAGTCTTCTGTGCCCCCGCTGGTTCCTTCCACCTCAAAGTCTCCTGTGCCCCCGCTGGTTCCTTCCACCTCAAAGTCTTCTGTGCCCCCACTGGTTCCTTCCACCTCAAAGTCTCCTGTGCCCTGTTTGTTCCCCCCAGCTCAAAGTCTTCTGTGCCCCCGCTGGTTCCTTCCACCTCAAAGTCTTCTGTGCCCTGTTTGTTCCCCCCAGCTCAAAGTCTCCTGTGCCCCCGCTGGTTCCTTCCACCTCAAAGTCTTCTGTGCCCCCGTTGGTTCCTTCCACCTCAAAGTCTTCTGTGCCCCCGCTGGTTCCTTCCACCTCAAAGTCTTCTGTGCCCCCGCTGGTTTCTTCCACCTCAAAGTCTTCTGTGCCCTGTTTGTTCCTTCCACCTCAAAGTCTTCTGTGCCCCCGCTGGTTCCTTCCACCTCAAAGTCTTCTGTGCCCTGTTTGTTCCTTCCACCTCAAAGTCTTCTGTGCCCCCGCTGGTTCCTTCCACCTCAAAGTCTTCTGTGCCCCCGCTGGTTCCTTCCACCTCAAAGTCTTCTGTGCCCCCGCTGGTTCCTTCCACCTCAAAGTCTCCTGTGCCCTGTTTGTTCCCCCCAGCTCAAAGTCTTCTGTGCCCCCGCTGGTTCCTTCCACCTCAAAGTCTTCTGTGCCCCCATTGGTTCCTTCCACCTCAAAGTCTCCTGTGCCCCCGCTGGTTCCTTCCACCTCAAAGTCTCCTGTGCCCTGTTTGTTCCTTCCACCTCAAAGTCTCCTGTGCCCTGTGTGTTCCCCCCAGCTCAAAGTCTCCTGTGCCCCCGCTGGTTCCTTCCACCTCAAAGTCTCCTGTGCCCCCGCTGGTTCCTCCCAGCTCAAAGTCTCCTGTGCCCCCATTGGTTCCCCCCAGCTTAAAGTCTCCTGTGCTCCCCCTCTCATCTCATCTTCCATAGTCAGCCAGTCCGTCATCCCTGCCTCTGCTGGTTCCCTTCAGCCCCTCGGCTCCTCCTCTGATGGCACTCTATTGTGTGGAATTGCCTCTGGTCTTCCGGTCTCCAGCTCCACCTAGTCAAGAGGATCCCCTGGCTTCGCCTCCAGCTGTATCTTTTGCATGTGTTCATAATTTGTTAGACTGACAGTCTGGACAAAAAACATGTCACACAATTTGGAATGTTTCATTGCGTTATTATCACAAATAAAACAATCGACTCCGAGCACAACTATGCAATTTGCTTAGAAAATCATTAACACATTTTTAATAATATTTGAATAAAGGGTGAACATGCCACATTGTGAGAAATAATGAATGAATGTGCATTTGTGCTTCTGGAATCATCTGGACTTGAATCTAAATCCACTTTCCCTCTGAATTCTTGAATTAAAAAAAGAAGGAAAAATCAGACCTTTTACATTTCTAAAGACAATCCTCAAAACTGTTAAGAAAGTAGAAGTGTACTGTTTTTATTTGTGCATAGAGGGTTAAAATAGCTTTACATTTCCCCATTTTCTAAAATCATATGCGAGACACCGAAGATCCCACGCTCTCATATGCTGTAGTGACGCGCTTCCGCCGGAGGCTGTCGCTGTGGATCCGCGGCAGCGCTGAGTCTCACGCGCCGAACAAGCGAGCCGGAACCGGAAGAAAACAAGCGCTGCTTCAGTTTCATACTGCTGCTCTGTAAATGAGGAAGATGGAAGATTTAATATCAATAAACTGCGTTAAACTTCTGACCATCGCTTTATTTTACACATGTGAGTATAAATATGATTGTTTAATGCTTAATTGTGTGTTTATGCGGTCACGAGATGATGATTATTGTTCACTCGCTCAGGCCTGAAATTCCTCTATAAATATAGCTATGAATTATTAATATATTCGCATTCATTTACCATAACAGTAAGAGGATGTTAATCAACTGTAGAATTAGTGACTGAACGAGTCTAATCGCGTACACAGCACTAACAAAGAAGTTTCCAAAGGTATCATGCTAAAAACCTGTCTCGTGTACATTTACCATGGTAAAAGCCTGTCTCGTGTACATTTACCATGGTAAAAGCCTGTCTCGTGTACATTTACCATGGTAAAAGTACCTTGAGTAACGTGAATACCATGATACATGCTTGTGCTCATTCAGGACTATGGAATATATGAAAGTACAGTGGTATTACCATCACTGATCATGATTTTACCTCATAAACACTTATCATTTCATAACCTTTAATATGTGTTTATACTTGTTTGGAAAAGTGAGATATTGTATTTTCTTCAAGCCACTTCAGGTAAATCTACCACTGAAAGTGCTGACTGATATTTGTCTAAGCCCGTGATATAAAATCGTATTAATTAAATGATCATAAATTATTATCATAAATTGTTTTTTATATTTTCTAAAAGTTTGTATATTTCAGATCAAAATGATTAATTTCAGGCTGAATCGTGCTGTGCTGTACATGTTTTTATGATATGAATTCCTAAGAATTAAATGGTCATAAATTATTCATTGTTATATTTTAGTACATTAATTGTTTTATCAGGTCTGTGGACTAATCGGCACATGTGAAATACACAATAAAAAACAAACAATAAATTATGGATCAGTGGACAGGACTGTATAGTGTAGTGTTGAGGAGATGAGTTGCAGTGTGTCAGCATCGTGTGTGTGTGTGTGTGTGTCGGGTGTTTGTTGTGCATGTGTCGGGTGTGTGTCTTGTATGTCGTGTGTGTTGTATTTCATGTGTGTGTTGCATGTCGTGTGTGTCGTATGTCTTGTCATGTGTGCCATTTCTGTCTCATGTGAGTCACCTTTGTCATGTAAGTTGTGTGTCACGTATTTTGTGTGTGTGTCATGTATGTTGTGTGTGTCATGTATTTCATGTGTGTCGGGTGTTTGTTGTGTGTGAGTGTCATGTATTTCATGTGTATGTCATGTATGTCGTGTGTGTGTGTCATACATGTCGTGTGTGTTGGGTTTTTGTCGTGTGTGTCATGTATTTTATGTGTATGTCGTGTATCGTGTGTGTCGTGTATGTGCGTGTCATGTGCTTATAATCTATGTTGTGTGTGTCGTGTTGTGTGTCTTGTATATCTTGTCATGTGTGCCGTGTCTGTCTCGTGTGAGTCACGTGTCATGTATGTCGTGTGTGTGTGTCGTGTGTCGTGTGTTTGTTTTGTATATGTCGTGTGTGTGTCTTGTGTGTCCTGTGTGTTGTATGTTGTGTGTGTCCTGTATACGTGTCACGTGTCATGTGTGTTGTGTGTGTGTGTCATGTCTGCCGTTTGTGTGTCGTATGTTGTGTGTGTCGTGTGTCATGTATGTCTTGTCGTGTGCCGTTTCTGTGTCACGTGTGTTGTGTGTGTCATGTCTGCCGTTTGTGTGTCGTATGTCGTGTGTCATGTTTTTCATGTGCATGTCGTGTGTTGGGTGTTTGTTGTGTGTGTCTGTGTCGTGCGTTTCATGCATGTCGTTTGTGTCGTGTCTCATGTGAGTCATGTCTGTCATGTGTCATGTATTTCATATGTGTGTCGGGTGTGTGTCATGTATGTCGTGTGTGCGTGTGTGTGTGTGCGTTGTGTGTGTCATCATGTGTCGTGTGTCTCTTGCTGTAGGTGTGAGCTGCAGTTCAGTGGAACAGAAGATCTATGTTGAACTCAATGACACGGTTCCGTGTGTCCGACTGCTGAACGCCACACATCAGATCGGCTGCCAGTGTGAGTCCATCAGCGCTGATTATTGATATAAAACATAAACACACACTCACTGCAGCGTACGCCTCACATGCTGTATTTGTCTCTCAGCGTCGATGTCAGGAGACACGGGTGTTCTCCATGTGCTGGAGAGCGAATCAGACCTGGACTGGATCCTCAGCACTGGACCACATCCTCCCTACATGGTCATCATGGAGACGGCCTTCTTCAACAGGTGCTGAAACGTCTGTGTGTCTGTGTGTGTGTGTGTGTGTGTGTGTCTGTCTGATCTCATGTGTTTCTCTTGCAGGTCGGTCATGTTGAGAATGAAGAACTCGTCCAGAGTGGCTGGAGTCGCTGTGATTGTCTCAAAAACAGGCCTCGCTGAAAACTTCTCACCTCACACAACCTGCCCCAACCAGAACACAGGTGTGTGTGTGTGCGTGCGTGCGCGTATGTGAGTGACTGAGTGACTGAGTGTGTGTGTAAGGGACTGAGTGAGTGACTGACTGAGTGTGTGTGAGTGACTGAGTGTGTGTGTGTGTCTGTGTGTGTGACTGAGTGTGTGTGCGTGTGACTGAGCGTGTGTGCGAGTGACTGAGCGTGTGTGCGAGTGACTGAGCGAGTGTGCGAGTGACTGAGCGAGTGACTGAGTGTGTGAGTGACTGAGTGTGTTTGCGTGCGAGTGACTCAGTGTGTTTGCGTGCGAGTGAATCAGTGTGTTTGCGTGCGAGTGACTGAGTGTGTGTGTGCGAGTGACTGAGTGTGTTTGCGTGCAAATGACTGAGTGAGTGTGTGTGAGTGTGTGTGAGTGTGTGCGAGTGTGTGCGAGTGCGTGCGAGTGCGTGCGAGTGCGTGCGAGTGCGTGCGAGTGCGTGCGAGTGCGTGAGTGTGCGTGAGTGTGCGTGAGTGTGCGTGAGTGTGCGTGAGTGTGCGTGAGTGTGCGTGAGTGTGCGTGAGTGTGTGTGTGTGTGTGTGCGAGTGTGTGTGTGAGTGACTCAGTGTGTTTGCGTGTGAGTGACTGAGTGTGTGTGTTAGTGTGTGTGTGTGTGTGTGTGAGTGACTGATATATTATGAGACAGAAGGGATATGTGACATGTCATTAAATGTAATGTATTTGATTTCTTGATTATTACGTCAGTGTTTTATAATGAACTTGTGATGAAATAAAGATAGAAGGGGGAGAAACTAAAGACGTCAGCACCTAAAATACACACATTCCCATGTCCATTTGAACCTCCTGCGTCTGTACGACTGTGGTTTTCTCATGTTTCAGGTGTGTATTCTCTGAGTTACGGCGCTGAACTAGCCGACTGTAACGTGACCAAGTGGAATCCCCTCGGGAACGGACTGTCCTACGAAGACTTTTCTTTCCCTGTGTTTGCTCTGAAAGACGAGAATCAGACTCAGGTCATCCGTAAGGTGTGTGTTCTTCTCTCAATCAGTGTCAGTGTCTCTGAACTCCTGAAACGCCTCCATTGTAGTCTTGAGTTTCTTCCGTGACCAACACGTCACAATATTCCTCATTATAATAATTCATACGCAGAATAAAGGGGCGGGGCCTGGTTGAGTTAGTTAGTAGTGTGTTGAAACTGGCGGTTATGGTAAGGGGCGGGACATTTACCAAACACCAATCACAACACACTGCTCCAGCCGACCAATCAGAGCACACTGTGCTTTTCAGAAGGAGGGGCTTCATAGAGACAGGAACTAAACAGAGCGTTACTGACAGACTGGGAAGAGAGGAGCCGCAACAATGGAGAATATGAGGAAATAATCAACATTCAAGCAGGAAAACCTGGTATAATAGGTGCTCTTTAAACACGTGTGTGTGTGTGTGTGTGTAGTGTTATGAGGATCATAACCTGCGTCTGAACGGAAGCGCTCCTCAGTACCCGCTGTGCGCCATGCAGCTCTTCTCACACATGCACGCCGTGACCGACACCGTGACGTGCATGAGGCGCACAGACCTGCAGAACCGATTCAGCATCAACCCAGGTACGTTCATCATAACAGGATGTTTATATCGTTTGAAGGAACACAAATCCCCCGTCTGTGTTCATGTGCGGAGAATGCTTTGGGCCTAAGCCTCTGTGTCTGCTTCCTATCAGAAGTTCTGTGTGACCCTTTGAGCGATTTCAACGTCTGGGCGTCCACTCGGCCCCTCAACGGCAGCGCCAAGGGCCACGCGGCCAACGAGAGCGTCGTCATCGCCGCCACACGGGTGAGAAACTGAAATGTGCCACCAGTCTGGGTGACACAATACTTGTGCTCATGTTCCATAGAAATGAATGTCCGTTGTTCTGTCTCAGCTTGACGGCAGGTCGTTTTTCTGGGAAGAGGCTCCAGCGGCCGAGGGAACCGTGTCTGGGATCGTCACCCTATTGGCCGCCGCTCAAGCGCTCTACCCTGTCACTCAACTAGCTCCGCCCCCTCGCAATATTTTCTTCACCTTCTTCCAGGGGGTCAGTGTGTGACCTCAGCTCTGATTTACACTTTTTCTTGACTCATTATTAGATCATCCAGCCAGAAGTGAAGGCATTTTTATACAAAATTGTATTTATTCATGGAATAGTGCACATTATAGAGTATCGAGGGTGTGGTATGCAGTACACTGGTAATGGTGTGGTACATGTAGAAGTATGCAACATTTATGCTGTCTTTCTCTCTCACAGGAAGCCTTCGACTACATCGGCAGCTCGAAAATGGTGTATGACATGGAGAAGAAGGAGTTTGTGATCGACTTGGACAATGTGCACTCCATGCTGGAGATCGGGCAGGTACGAACACATCCTCACCTCCTGATGTTTCATGCAATGATGGCAAATGTTTGTGTGTGTAATGAGTGTTGTGTGTGTAATGAGTGTTGTGTGTGTGTGTAATGAGTGTTGTGTATGTGTGTCGTAACAGAAAGGCACGGAGTTTAATGATGTTTTTATATTTAATGCTTATCTGACTACACGTTTGAATAAGGCATATAACAACCTCATAGTTTAAAAAAATACGTTTATTACATGTCAGACGTTCTCAGTGTATTTCGGGTATTATTATATTATTATTATTATGTTTAATTCATTCATTCATTTATATTCAATATTATTATTGTTATTATGATTATTGTTGTTACTTTTATATAGTAGTTTTAAAAATATTAGCACTATAATTTATTAAAAAATAATCTCATAATTACTATATTTTCTATATTTTTGTGTGGAAAATTATTTTATATGATTTTATTTATTAAATATTATAATTATTTTATAATATTTCCATTTGCCATGAAATAGCCTTTGCTACTAATATGGCATTAAATAAAATAATAAAAAATACATATTTTATTATTATGATTAATATTATAATGGTTTGATTTTATTATTATTTGTTTATATTCTATTATTATTTTTATTATTATGATTAATATTATTGTTTTGATTTATTTATTTGCTATATTGTTATTTTATTGTTATGATAATTTGTTTATATTTTATTATTGTTATTATTTTTTTAATTAAAATATTAGAGCTATAATTTATTAAAAAAATAAAAAGCTCATATAATTGCTATATGTTTGTATGGAAAATATTGTTAAATTATTTTATATAACTTGTTTTTTTTTTGTGAAGATTACGATTATTTTAGAATATTTTATATTTTAAATTGCAATAAAAATACCCTGTGCTACTAATATGGCACTAATATTGTTGTAATTTATTTTTAATTATGTATTCACGTTCTGTTATTATTACAGTTATTACATATCATTGAATCTCAAATAACAGGTTTGATTTGATTGGACGTTTATCATTTATAAGCTGCTTCACAGGAAGTCCGAGATGTAACCGGTGTAACATACAGACGGTTTCCTGTTTGTTCATAGGTTGGCCTGCGCAGTGGGCGGGACCTTTGGATGCACTCTGACCCCATAACCCGTAAAA